>RPOG01000978.1:185215-200928 GCA_008086565.1 Thalassoma bifasciatum | reverse complement strand
CAGTATTTCAGATCTGATTATGAAGGCAAATAAAATGGACACAAAGCAGGAATTACAAGTGTGACAGCTCTGTCCTGGTGCACAAACATATGATGGATTACCTCTTCGTTCAGCCATATCGCCGCACATCGATCCGCTTTACAAACCAAAGTGATATCTTTGTAGGGAAACTGCTGGTCAGACAAAGCTGTGCAGATAGTTGGTGACAGCACATTAAAGGTCTCTGTGGTTCAGTGGTCAGCATTAATGGGCTGTCCAGGTCTTTTCTTCCATCACACGGCTGCATCATTACGACACAGCTCCCAGCGACTGAGCGCCAGCCAGGGTCAGACTTTTAAGGGGGAATGGAATTGGCTTCAAACAAAGATATTACTGTTAGTCACAACATCAAAGATGGGCCGTTCAGTTTCATGTCATACTTACAGAGCTCAGGGGGAACATTGTCCTCTGTGTGTGTGTGTGTGTGTGTGTGTGTGTGTACACTTTATTAGGAAGTCTTTTCATCTGCCTTGTGGTTTCATTGGATTTCTATCAGTGTCCCTCTGTATGAGGCCAGCTAACAGGATGCTCTGGAACGACCATGTCTTACACTGTTAGTGAATTTATGTGTGTGCATGTGAGAGAGAGATAGGGGGAGGGGGCAGTAAAAGTAGTAGTCTATGTTTTTTTTTTTTTTTTTTTTTTTTTTGACCCAGTCTCTATAAACAGCTTTTTAAACACGGCCTGGCCAAAAACAAAACAAAAAAAAGTCACCAATTGGATTTAACTTGGCAAATAGGTCCAAGCCTCCTATTGGATAATTACTGCATGGATAATTATCTTTGGCAACAACTTATTTAACCCCAGATGATGCTATGAGTAACTTCTCATTTCTTAAAGGTGAACCCGTCTCCTCCTCCATGGCTCAGTGTCAGCTGCAGCACATGCTCATCGCCCCCAATCATGACTGGATCTAATAGCATAGCTAACGGTCGTAGCTTTGCTCCATTTTGGTTTGTTATAAATGTCAGAAATTTAGCGAATTAGCTTGCAAACTTTTTTTTTTCACGATATTTTTTTGGGCTTTTCTGCCTTTAATTGGATAGAGGAGGACAGTGGATAGAGTAGGAAAGGGGGAGAGAGTGGGGAATGACATGCGGGAAACAGGCCACAGGCAGTAACCAAACCCGGGCTACCCGCTCGAGGGCAAACCTCATGGTGCGCGGCCATATCCACTAGGCCCTCTGCGCCCCTAGCTTGCAAATTTAAGAATATTTTCAAAAAAAAAAAAAAAAGCGATTTAAAAATTCAGCCTGAATCGTAGCCATGTGAACAAGGTTTGTAATAAACCAATCCGTTTGTAAATCCGTCATGAATACAGCGAGTTACGAGTGTTTTAGTGAGTAAATCATCATCCTCTCCATTGACTAGCAGAGCAGCAGAGCAGTCCCCTGTTCCAAGATGGCCGCCACGGTGACGAAGCTGCTGACTCTGCCTTAAGGCATCTAGCCTTCTTATATATATCTATGGTTGCGCCCACTTGCCGTGTATGTACACTAATAGGCAAATCCAAGAACAGAAAAAAAATTACAAAGAAAAGAAAAGTAAAAACACACTGAACCCTTTCAGACCTGCATTTTTTTCTGCTCGACTAAAAATTGTACCCAGCTGATTTTAATTCCTCTCTAATAAAGAGAATTCAAACGCAAAAATGCATGTGAGGAATTCGTCGGTTTGATTATAAAAAGCTACAGTAAGCATGTGTGTGTATATGGACCAAAACTGAAAATTAATGTAACTTTTAGACCCCTGTTCCACCATTAAAGTTTTCCTTCAGTGAACTAAGAATGAGTTTTCAGGTGCTGAACTAATCATGTATTAAGTCATTATTTTAAGAAAAGCTAAAGATAGAAAGCACATTTTTAGAGGAACAAGGGAGAGGGTGACATTCAGAAAGAGGCTGAGATCAAACCAGGACCCCTGGGATGAAGACACAGCCTCAGTACAGTGTTACAGCTCACCAGAGGAGCTCCACAGGTTTTATCATGTTATATGAACATCAGCATCCTGGGATATTATCAGCATCATGACACACATGGTGCATCTAGGTGTAAATTGGTCCTATTTATTGAAGATTTTGACACCTCTACCACAAAACAACTGCAGTCATGAGTTGCTTTCTAATTTAATCTCTTGGAAAAAGTAGGACCTAAACCTAAACAGGGTGTTAGAGATTAGAAACACCTCTTAATGTTTCAGCTCCTCACCACTTTAGCACTTTACGCTCTCAGCTGTTGAATACTTAAATCCACTGATCATATTTCATCTCATATAAACTACGTCTCAACCAAAATGTCAAGAATCATCAGAACTCTGTATAAAACTCAAGATTTCTCCAACCAGAAATCTCTGTACACGTTCTATTATTCACTCATCAGCCCCAACATGACGTACTGCATAAAGGTCTGAGGACACTGATAAAACAAGTACACACTCTGTTTTTCTGTTACAAAAAAGGCAATACGAATCATAAGTGATCAACCATATTGTGAACCAACAAATCATCTGTTTTTACAAGTGACTATAATCAAATATACAGACTTAGTCAAATACAATACAATGCAAGCAATCACTACATTTACATGAATACCATATTCCTGTATTAATTGGAATAATAACAATATTCTGATTGCGTAGGAGTCATGTAAACACCTCATTCCAATTGTCATAACCCGATTAAACTATTTGTTTTTATTAATTAAAACCCGGAAAAAGACCCCTGGCATATGCCTGTATCAACCTGAATATTGAGTCATGTAAACACATTTGTCAGAATAAGCTCTGAGTGAACTGTGTAAATGGTTTTTCCTTCTGCGCAGGTTTAAAATGGCGAGTGGGCAACAGTCTCTACACTTTTGGGGTGAGGAGGAAACAGGAAGTAGTAATATGCACGCAAATCATTACAGATTTAAATATTATGGAATGCATAGATGGGCAAAAGCTCCGCAATAGTCACGTTTTTTTTTGTAATTAAGTGTGTGACGAGCTTAATGAAGCAGGTTTCCAGTGGACTACTGAGCAGGTGGTGGCCACAGTTGATGAGGTGAATAAGAACAAGATTTCAGACAGGTTTTGCTGAAGAATGGATACAAATATTACCCAGTGCAACACATAAGCAAGCATCTCGGACATGTTGGTGCGAATATCTATACAGTGCTACGGTGCTTGTCATGACACTACCACTGCTATTGCTACGGTTTCCTTAGAATATATAAACAGGAATATTCCGTTAGTGCAGCACTGTGTGGAGCATGTAAACACCTTTTTCCGGTTATTTCCTCAACCAGAGTATGGACCTTAAGCCAAATATTACGTGCATGTTAAGGGAGTCATTGTTAAAAGTCAAAAATCAACAATGACCACAAAGTGCCCAGAAGTTGTTTAAAATGAGAGATAGCAAATATAATCTGAGGGCAACATACATTTTTCAAAAACCAAATATTAGAGCAAATGTCAAATCTCATTCTCTGTCTGAAAAGGAGATTAATCTATAGAATTCTTATTCAGAAGGAATAAAAACATGCAATATATGGTATAGCTACAAAAAACTGTATAAGAGTAAATTGGGTTTGGAATACAACACTGGAAATGTAAATTAACATGATCATGTTATGATGCACATGGTGCTAATAACAATAAACAACAGTATTGTAACTGCCTGCATGCAGTTGGTAATGAATAAATAATTATGGTTTATGTAATGGATAAATATATAGTTAAGTTCGTGTATATAAATACTTAGAAATTGATACGTTGATCTGAGGAACTATTTTTTTGTGCGTGGGGGTGGTGCTTTGTCACACGTGTACATACGCACGCACACCTACTCGGGTTGGAAGACAGATAGGAGAGGAATTTTGTTGGTGCGTGTTTTTGTTTGTTCCCTGGAGTGGTGGGCATCGTGCTTTGTGTTTTGATCCCCCTTGATTGGGCCACTAAGGTAACTTTTTCCTTTTACACGTGTTTTTACTTTGTCGTTTCGCTGTTTTAATAGCTTGGTTAGGATTCACGTGATTGGCGCATGATCGCCTTTGTGTCTCATGTTTGATGCCATTTAGGCCCTGGATAGTTGATTTATGTATGTTTTGTGCTTGGTTGACTATCATGACTGTATATTGTATTTATTTTTGCTTATCTAAGTTGGTAAAGTTTTCACTGCCTTTTGAGGAATAATTGCCCGTATGAAGATTACCAGTGATTGTCTCATCATTGAATTCTGGGGGGAGTCATAAGTATTGCATCAGTTTTGTTTCTGTGATGCACTTACTTCTGTGATGTTTTGCTTTGGTTTGTTTGTTTGTTCGTAAGACAGGAGGGGTAGGTTTTATCTAAGCTTTCACTTTAGCTTCAACCTACCCTTTCAGTTACCTTGAGGAGTTGCAATTTATACTTTAAGTTTGTATATTTGTTTCAATTGCTGCAAGGGTGAACCAAAATAAATTTAATTCATTCACTCATTCATTTATATTTAATGATATTGAACATCCACTCATGACCCATGATTTTGATGGTGTTATAATAAAGGGTGATGGTGTCATCATTAAGGTGAATCCTTGGTTGAATCTGATAGAACTCATGAGTGCAGCCTGGCTAATCAA
The DNA here is from genome assembly GCA_008086565.1 of Thalassoma bifasciatum. Taxonomy (NCBI): domain Eukaryota; kingdom Metazoa; phylum Chordata; class Actinopteri; order Labriformes; family Labridae; genus Thalassoma; species Thalassoma bifasciatum. Next base: position 196,291 of record RPOG01000978.1, on the reverse strand, counting down.
GCTCACGATGCACTGACACTCCCCCCTCCACCTGAAGCCACTTTTTTAGCAATGATCTCCTGAAAACGAATGGCGTTGATCATCTGTGGAAAATCGTCTCCACTCTATTGATGGAGCTGGTCGTGTTTTCGTGATGCACAACATCTGAGCGGGCGCAGACGTGATGCCTCTCATTGTCGACATCTGGATAAATGCCTCTCAGAGCTCCCCTGTTCCTCTCAGCCCACCCACCGCCTCCTAAAGAGCATCAAAATGTCACATATCAAGACACACAAACACTGATTTATGGACTCACCAACTGCAGCTGACGAGGGGCTGTGAGGCCAAACGCACATCCAGAAGCACCCGGCGAGCTTCACGAGGGAGGAGTTTGGTTTCTATTTATGTATCAAGGTCATGTTTATGTATGCTCCTACACGCTGGTACTGTCTGCAATAATTCATAAAGATGCATAATTAATTTAGGCTGGGGAACTTATTCCATAGGAGACCATATTTCAGACAAAGTGACAGAGACCACACTGTCACTGATATTCATGACAATGGTTCTTCACCAAAAGACTGTTTTTATGCCTTAAAAACATATTTGAAAACACGGATTTTCAACTTTAAGGTTCAAGTGTTAAATGGGACTGAGGAGTTTAAATGTGAAAATAATTAAGTTGAACCCTTTTTCTGCAATGATGATGCAGAAGTTTCTTCTTTAATGATTCCTGTGTTCATTGTTGATTTGATCTGTAAATGAGCATTATTACTGTTTGACTTAGTTGAGCATAAAACAGCACAACTATTCTACAAAGCAAGAAATAACTTACTACCAAAGAATATTCAGAAACTGTTTAATGAAAGAGAGGGGGTTAAAACTTAACAAGTCTAACTGAAGACCAACTGTTATAACTTTAATCTTACAAAATCATGACTTAATTCTCACGATATTGTTCTTGTTTTTTCTGTGAAGCTTTGACTTTCTTTACCAAGTCTTATTTTTTTACCTACATAACATGGCCTTAATATTCCCCTGTGATATAGGAGAGGGAAGTCTTTGAGTAAGTCTATGTTTACAATGAAACTCAGACTTGTGAATTGTAAATGGGTGAATAACGCTTTTATAACAAAATGTGTGGGAAATATAATCTTACTTTATATTTTTTTGGTCTGATTTTGTAATGTTTTACTAAGACAAACTAATTCTTTATCCTTTATCTTTTATGTTCTACAACAACCTTTTAAAGAGACTAAATATAACAAGGATTTAATGTTGTTCTGAACAGTATCTGTAAAAAAAAAAAAAAAAAAAGTAAAGTGTGCTGTCGAGATCAAACCTCTTTTTATCCCTCAGAGATGACTGTGAAGTATGTCATGTCAATATTTTATTGTACTAATTGTATGAAGGGTGCAAACATCTGGAAACCCAGTTGTTTGTTTTGTGCTCAGTTATAGCAAATCGATAGTTAATAGTTCGCCTGCAGCAGTGAACGCCAGATGCTTCCTCCCACTTAATACTTGACACATGCTGTGAACAGAGCTGTGCACCAGAAAGAGAACGGCGCTCTTAAATGGATGAGGGTTTTCGAATGTTGCTTTACAGTAAACCTTATTTGTCATACTCTCTCGGTATAATCCATGTATAGCTCTGTACTATACAATCAAATTAAGAAGCAACGGGAGACCTCAGAGATGTGCAATGAAACCTCTTAAACTCTAATTAAAGCCCCGGGGAGTCATCAACAAGCCTCCTCCTACACTCTTCACCAAGATAAAAATATTGTCTCTGCACAATAACAATACCATACACCACATATGTAACACAACAACCCTTATTGCTACCACATAACCTATAAAGACTATTCTTTGCATGCTTTGTTGATGGTGTTTTATGTGTGTAGTCAGCGGTCACATTTTGCACCCAATACTGAAATGTCACAGCTTGGGCCCTCGTCACATTCCTCATCTCAGCTTCAGTGCCTCCCTCCTGCTAGCCACTCTGCAGAAACCCCCATCACACAACTTAATGATGTGGAAGATTCATCTCAACGCCCAAAATAACCCATTATCTAACTGGCAATAGACACATTTTGGAGCTCCAACACTCTGTCATGTTGTCAGCCTTTTCCAGTGACGCTCCAGCTTCTCCCACAATGCAAAGTGCTGGTGAGTAGCGTCTCCCCCGGTTGTTAAATGAGGGTATTGGTGGAAATGAGACATTGTTAAGGAACAGCGGGGGGATGATGTGACGAATGAGAGGGCATCGCACTTGATTAGCTTTGAATTGCACTCTCGGAGCGCCACAACAGGAACAAGAAGCCATGCCCCGCTTAATTGGCGGAAAAGATGGCAGGTTTCTTCGGCTATTTAGATCTTTCCCTTCATGTAAAATTACAACTGTGTCTCAATCAGTCAAGTCTATCAGGAACCTTTGACACTGGAGCAATACGTGTTAGGTTGAGGTGACATTTATTACTCAAACAGCACAATACAAGTTGACCTGAAGACTAATCTATATTCCTGACACATCAATGGTTTTCAGTTGAGGTGGATTTCAGTAGCTTGATTGAAAACCACTGCAAATTTTTCAGATACTCTGATTTTGCTATTTATAGGTATTTGTTTGAGTATAATTTTCAAATATGTAGAGATGTGAAATGTCTATATTTTCAGTATTTTTTTTTCCCACTCTCCAAACTGAATCAGTTGGGAATGACTCTGATTCCAGAGCTGTCTCTTGTACATGAATGGTATGAACTGGTTCCAATCTGGTGGTGCCAGTGTCTATGCATTTATTTATTTATTTTGTTATTGTTAATAAATATAAGGCAGAATAAAGGGACAATGCACTACTTGAATGTTGTAGAAAAGTTTGTGCTATACAGCCAATTGAATAAAGGGGGGGGGGGGGGGGGCAAAGACACACTCTAAGGACTAGATAGCCAATATTTTATGTGATATATGCTGTGAAAGACTTTTTTTTTTACTGGGAATGATACTATCTATGATAACCACATTTGAGGGTCAAAGTAAAACACATGCACATATTAGTCACAGGTTAAAACATGACCCTTCAAATGTCTGGTTTGATAAAAGCCAAAATCATTATCAAGAGCAGAGTAGGGGCCAAAAGATCCAGATCACAAAAAAGATCTGAAACTCCCACCACTACTTCACTACCAACACTGTGGATCTGTTTACCAGATTAACTGTAAAGATAACAGTATATCAGTGTTGTATATAAGTGTACCACTTGTTTTGGTGCGAAACAGCCAAAGGAAACATATGAAATAAAGAGTGTCTCTTAAGATTTACTGTGAGCTCTCTCAGGCCTTCAGTGAGGTTAATAAATAAATGAATAAGAGCCTCTATGATGACATCTTCACTTCTTAAAATTGAACAAAATAACAGACTCTACAGACACAGAGTCAGCAGGATTTTTTGTGTCTGTTCATTAAAATTATACTTGACATTTACTGCTCAAGCAGCTAATAGATGTTGATGATGGCACTCAGAGATTTTACACTGGGGGTGGCTTGTTTGCTTTTATGAGTTCTGTATCATTTTAAGCAAATCCATCTCATTAATTTCTGTAAAACTTAATTACTTACCCTCTCGGCATTAGCTCATTAGCCTTCCTACAAATAAAAAGATTAAAAGCAGATTGTGATGAGTTTTAGATGAGCAAATCATTTTCACATGGTTACAACAGCCTTAGATAATGTTTAAGATTCTTATTTTCTATGTTGGCTCCAGTGTATTAAGGCAGTTATCTCCTTATTTAAGTAAAGCTGTGTGCATCACTGTGTAACACGTCACACGCTGGCGACTCTGCAGCGAACAAAGGGACAAATGTGGAAAATATGTCCTGTGTTTGAGTGGCTGTGTAGCAGAGCAGCAACAGTAGTACTCAGTGCAAAGTGAAGCAGCATGACTCGTACACCACAGGTCACTCATGCATAATGCATATGTCCTCCCGCTTCTTAAAAACAGGGAACTGTCAGTCCTGGTTAGACCCAGCCCTGAACCATATTACACCGTGTCCCACTCGGCCCTCGCCCCAGCCCGTCCGTACATTAGCACGTCTGTTTTCATCACGACGCCTCTCCACTTGGCCTCTGCTCGGGACACTCAGAGAGGAATAACTTTGTTTAATATGTAAGGACAAAAGCACACAGAGGAAAGGATAATCATGGACTCAGAGAAAGGCAGCAACTGCAGATCTCAGCTCCATGTTGGCCTGAACACTCTGCTGTGTGTACACTGTAAATAAACTGATCCTTACATGCTGAACATAGTTAGTCCTCTTATTGCCTCTTGCAACCTATGGGCCAGAAGTCCTTTAGTCAAGCAGTGTCCAAACTAAGGCCCTGGGACCAATTGTGGCCCACTGTCTGTTTTCGTGCGGCCCCTAGCTTTTATCTTACTATGTATTAATTTTGTCAATTAAATAAACCATCTTCTAATTGTTTACCATTACAGATTCTGTCAGGTGTCTGAAAAAAAAAAAATTATAAACTGCCTGGCCAAAATAAAAGTTGCCACCTGGATTTAACTAAGCAAATAGGTACGAGGCTCCTTTTGGATAATTAATGCATGGGTGATTAGCTTTCAGCTGGCAACAAGTTATTTAACCCCAACTGGTGCAATGAGTTGCTTCTCATTTCCTAAACAACCATATCGAAAGACACATCCCGTGGTCGTGGAAAAGATGTTAGTCTGTTTCAGAAGGGTCAAATCATTGGCATCGAGCAGAGAAAACATCTAAGGAGATTGATGCAGAAACTACTAAAACTGGGTTAAGAACCGTCCAACGCATTATTAAAAACTGGAAGGATAGTGGGGACCCATCGTCTTCCAGGAAGAAATGTGGCTGGAAAGAAATCCTGAATGATCATGATCGGCGATCACTTAAACAGCTTCCACTACAGATTGGCTGTTAAGGCACAGGTAACAAATCAGATGGTGTTGTGGGTGGGACAATGCTGGCGTCAGAGCAGACAGACAGGCACAGCTTCACAAGAGCCAACATAACCAAATTTGAAATCGATCCCCTATCTGCTGCTAATTGATAATTTTAAGATTTCGTCAATATGTGGGGAACACTACTCATCATTCATGCACCGTCAGACTGTGTTCTCTCCTACAGGAGGCACTTGACACATTTAATCCTTTTATTTGTCTTCACAGTCACTGATTTTTTTTTCCTCATTTTATTTAAAAATATTACTTCATTCAGACCCTCTCGAAAACAGACCTTGATTCTTATTTCTCCACAATTGAAGAAAAAAATCTCAAATCTGTCTTTTCAACCAGAGAAAGGTAAAATGTTTTTCTCAAAGAGAAAATTTTTATTTTTAACACTGATGCCGTAGAAAACTCATATTTCAGCTCTGTTCAAAACATTTAGCTTCAGCTGTTGCTTCTTTAAAGGTACTTTTTTCCTAACTTAACAGCACAGGCACTGCTTGTGTGACTGGCAGGTCTGGGTCCTTTAATTGTCGATAAGGAGGCTCTAAGCCCGCCTCTTGAGTCTCCCTCTTAAAGTGACATAGATTGCAGTGACTCCTTCAACCGGAGGACCCCTGCAGACTGAGGTGACTTGTGTGCTTGTCTTGAAAGTGAAAGTGTAAGTAAACTGGATCTTTTTAACATTATTTTTCTGTGTTCAAGATAACTTTTTACAGGATACAATGTGATGAGGTAATGTGTTTATCAACAATTACGCAGCGCTGTTGTTTAAAATGTGACAACAAACTTTGTAATTTTGTGGCATAGTTTAAAAGCTGGCTACATTTAGAGCTACTTACATGGGACGTTAGTGAACCCTGGTTATGTCCTACCAGTGCTCATCTACCGACTCCAACCTCACCAAGCAGAGTAAACGTAACCTGGCTCCTCATTTTATTGATAGTCTCTCAGGTTTGAACAGATCACTACAGAATAACTGCTGCATGTGGACAGGAATGAACATTATCAAAAACAGCTTAACTCCTGTTTTAGCCTCTAGCCCGTGCTCTACCACTCTCCTGTTTAGCTTTCTTCTGCTCTATTGTCCATTTTCTTTAAGACAGTCCCTCTCCACTGTCTGTTGCCACTGAATAAGTCAAAGAAATCCTTTTTAGCGGAGAAAACCACAGATTGCCTTTCTCACTGTTAAACTTCATCAGCCATTATAGCATTGTCATAGAGGCTTCGACGCGTTGCAAATAAATCTGGTCCAGTCCAGTGCATTCAGGAAGATAAGAAATAGCATCCAGAAATACCACATTTTATAGCTGATAATCTCATTTTAAGTTGTGGATTATGATCAGACATATTTCTTGATATCAGACTTTCTTTCAAGGATTCAAAGGGTTCAGAGGTTTTTCATCGTAAAATTTTCTATACATACATGACATACAGGAAAAAATCGAAATACTGTTGCTATCTGTCCATTCAATCTCGACATAAAAAAATTGAAAACTGAATCAAAATTTAAATTTAAGGCTTAAATACAAAGATACTGTAATAGTAAAAGTAAACAAAAGCCTATGTACACAATGTGCAAGATCACTTAAAAAGTCTTCACTGTCCCTTTAAAGCTATTTTTCCTACCAAAGCAATATTTTGTCAAATGTCCTAAATATCACTTTATCTTAACATCATGTACATCATGATAATGTAGAACTTATTCCATTTCTATGATGGTTTCTTATTCAACAAGCAAACAAGACTCATTGATCTGAAGGTATCACATTGCAAATAATCTTGCACTTGCCAAGATTTAAAATCTTACTTTAAGACATGCTAAAGAAAATATCTTGTTTTAATGTTTTTTAAACTTATTTTTAGCATTTAAAACTATGTTAGATCTCAAAAAACAGCATGAACGTTTCAATTTTGTCTTAATTAGTCTGAGAATCCTAAAATGAGTGTATAACTGTTCAAACAAGTTACTTTGATTATCTCACATGTCATTTCATAACATTAAAACTTGTATTAAGATTTAGCTCCACCTCAAGTTGTTTGATTTCAGAATAACAGAAAAAAATCATCTTTTTAAGACACAGTTCATTCAGCAAATAGCTAAGAATTTTACAAACCCATGCTCAAAAATCAAGAATTATCTTAATCACACTTCTCTAATTCTACGTAGTTTTGACTTTAAATAGTGATATTTTCATTCCATTTGCTAAAATTAAGAATATAGGAAGCATGAAATTAGATTCTATTGCTCATATTCAGTATATTTCACTTAAAATTCTTCTTCAGGAAGTTTGTTTTCAAGCATTTTAATCTAGAAATGAGCATTTTTCCTCTTGTTTTAAGATCTGAGGATACTTATCAAGGCCATCTTGTTTTTAGATTTATCAGCCTTATTTCAAGATTTCTAGTCAAGTGAAATCATCTTGCTGCATGGACAGATAATTTCACTAATTTTAAGATATTTTTCCATCAAATTTAGTATTTTTGTCTTTTGTTCAGACTCCCTTTTTGTAACAAGTTTTTTTGTTTGTTTGTTTTTTCTAGTTAATGCTCAAAAAGTTTTCTCATTTTCGGTTCCTGGTTTCTCAGTGCTGGTTGTAATTATAGAAAACAAGAATCAATAATGACATCCTGATGACTTTAGTATGCATTCAATCCATGAGGCACCCACACGTCATGTAGAGAACTAAACAGAGTTGTCGCTGTTCCTGCTTGTGGGTAAAGAAAGATTCTAGTAAAATTCTGGCATCATATTTAGCTTTTCTTTTCTTGTTTATTTCCCTTGTTCCTGCATGTGAGCAGAATCAGCCTGACGTGCTGTTTTCTGCTGGATGCCATATGCTGCTCAACACTGAAGCTCTTCACATTAAGATCTAACCCTCCGCAAACGAACCCCCAGCCTGAGCATGTGTCAAAAAAAGCTTCCTGCTGAGAGGAGGTGAAATCAACTCCACACACTTTTCCTCCTTCCTTCACGTTTTCACTCTGAACACCCGTCAGGGCGGCACAGATTTCGGTTGTTGCACATAAGCCCCCTCCTCCTGCTCTGCGCATTTGGAATCAGGAATGACATTCTGTCTCAGGATGGTGGAGGGGAGTGATGCCAGGGCAGACGGGATGAGGACTAGGCTGTCACTGTAAGCATTCAAGCGATTATTCATGAAATGAAATTACTCTCTGACAATGGCGCTGCTTCGCTTTTGAAGCAGCCTGTCTTCTCTGAACTGTAAATCCTTTGGCTCGCACCTCTTCCCCGGCTGCCCCTCCCTGCTCTGTGCCCCCGCTAACTGCAGAAGTGCGATTGCGAAGAGCGAGCCTTTCTTACCTCCGCACAAAGAAACAGGATTTGTCATCAACATTTCCACACTGCCATGAAAAGCTGAAGGGATAAAGCAAACACTGATGTACTGATAAGCCTCCTGAATGCATTTATTTAGGGGAGAGCTAGGTGACTTCAAGTTCTTGTCTCATTTCCATTGCAAAGGAGAAGTGACTTCAAGCGGAATGCTGCCACAGACCGGGCTCTGTGATTGGCTGACGGCCTGGTAACTGTCAGCTGAGAGGAAGTGAGTCTGAAGAACATCAGTGAAGTTACAGCACGTCTTTGTAAAGACCTTTGTGCAGAGCTGGGAGGAGGAAGTCAGCTCTTAACACATTTAAAAGTCTATAAACATGATCAGGAAAAGTATTGTACTGAAGTGACATTTGCATTTTGTTGTTAGTCTAATGATGATTGTAACGAGTTTAAAATGGTGGAGTGAAAAGAAATACATGCATGTCCAATCAGAATCTGAGAAAATGAGAGCTGAACAAAAGATGAAGACAACAATAAAGCTTGTAATTGTGTAGCTGGTCTAATTTTTGGCACGTCTGTCTGAGTTGTGTCTGTTTGTGAAGTCAATGAAAACTGCTGCTTAGCCACTTCAGGGTTTTTATTCTGTGTGTGATACACGCAAATACAACAGCAACACTGCCGGTCCAACTCACACACACCTTTTCTCAGCGCCAAGTTGCAGACTGAGGGAATAGAAAGATCCTGCTCACACACACACACACACCTTTAAAGAAAAAAAGAGCAGATTAGCATAGCCGTCCTTTTTAGCTGAAAACAAATAAATCTGACGGTAAACTGTTGTTCCCCCTTAACATCAATTCATCCTGCTGAAAACTGTCTTGTCTCATCAAGAGATCCTCACAAGATCTTCAAAAGGGCTGGCCAATCAGAAGGCAGTGTTTCTTTTTTTGTTTTTTTTTTTTTTTTTTTTTTTGGAGGAGCAACCGTTAAAGAGAAGGAAAGCAAGTGTTAAAATGGACTGGAAAATTATATATATAAATACTACTACTACTACTTATAATAATAATAATAATAATAATAATAATAATAATAATAATAAATAAATAAATAAATAAATAAAATTAACTATACATCTTATTTTAAAAAGTGCCTTTCTTGAAACCCAAGGAAACTTTACAACAAGAGTAAAAGCAGAAGTACACAACACAAATAATAAAAGAAACATGCACACAAGCACAACTTAGCTTTACAGCTAATATGGGGGTAGCTGAAGGACAGTTTACAGCAAAAGCCAAAATAAACAAATGAAAATACACCAACTGCTCTTTGACATGCTTTACCTTGTGATTCAATGCATTTACAATATGAATACCTTATGAAAAATTATACAGGTTTTCCTTCATTTCTTGGTTTATTACTTCGAATAGTCAAATAGTTAAATTACTGCAAAGTATTGGGGCCAATTTAAAAGGAACCCTGGCTACCAGAACGTCATTTTCCTAAATGATCAGTGTTTTTACCAGATACATGAGAACAATAATAAAATCTCTCAAAATATCTTAGCTTGTATAAAATTTGAAAAAATATTTTCACCTGTAGGCTGCCATTGTTGTTTACGCCGCAATAACGTCTGGGTAGTGACGTCATATGGTTGCACCGGGCTGGATCTCATACAGGATCATATAAGTCCTGGAGCAGACTTCAGTGGTTTCCAGAGGAAGTTTTGTGGGTTTGTGTTGGAAAATAGTCGGCACAGCATTTGGCTTTAGTCTCCGTTTATAATGACCCACACCTGTCAGCTCTTTCATCAGCATGGGCCGGCTAAATGCAGCAAATGCTTCTGGGGAGAAGTGGCCAGAACATAGCCGCGGGTCCATCGGAAGTTGTTTACGCCCACAAGTGATTTCCCACAACTTCCTTCTTTTCTTGTCTTTTGGGAAGCTGTGCAGACTAACATCAGTCTCCTTGTTTCCTTTGGACTGAAAAGTGCACCCAAAAGCAGCCACATGTGGCATTAGTATGTTTTTTTCCCTCCTGAAACCTAGTGACTTACAGCGACTAGTAGTGAGTAAACGGCCAAATCCAGATGCTCGGCACCAAGCAACCAATCTACGTCATCAACCCAGAATGCATTGCAGCAGTAAAACAATGGCTGCGCCCGAAGGATAGAAACTGTGTTTTAAACTGTATTTTTTTTAAAGAAAAACCAATTGGTTATGTCTTTTAACAACAAATTCTAGTTTGAGACAAACATTTAAGCATATTCATGCCTATTAGTCCTTACAGTCGGGGCTCCTTTTAAAGAGAAAAAATAGGAGATGGAAGAAGAGCTCAAATGTTCATTTAAAAATAAGGCATAAATATATGTCTTGTTGTGATTTTGGGAAAAATGAAGATAGTAACTGTCCGCCTGCACTTATAGCGAACATTGAACATATTGTGAATTTATATTAAAGCTTAAGGTTACAAAAGAAACATATCACACCAGAACCAAATCTTTATAAGTATCAGAATCATAAATAAACTGTGCATCAAGAAGAACAGGCCAATAAGTAGTGAGTGCACCTTTCTATGAGCAATGTTTATCTTCAGCTCTTCAGTTTAACTTCACAAAATGATCCATGTTTCTTCTTTCAGTGCAGGCAGCAGCTGGCTCCTTTTCTGATCTACTTCTATGTGTCATTTTATATATGAACACAGTGTAACCAGAGCCTCTTCTTTCTCATGAAAATGTGTCGCTAATCTTCTGTCATACTGCTCAGACATATGTTCCTGCAGTATATTTGTCACCATCAGTGTGTGTGTGTGTGTGTGTGTGTGTGTGTGTGT
>RPOG01000978.1:99603-183778 GCA_008086565.1 Thalassoma bifasciatum | reverse complement strand
CATATGCTGCTCAACACTGAAGCTCTTCACATTAAGATCTAACCCTCCGCAAACGAACCCCCAGCCTGAGCATGTGTCAAAAAAAGCTTCCTGCTGAGAGGAGGTGAAATCAACTCCACACACTTTTCCTCCTTCCTTCACGTTTTCACTCTGAACACCCGTCAGGGCGGCACAGATTTCGGTTGTTGCACATAAGCCCCCTCCTCCTGCTCTGCGCATTTGGAATCAGGAATGACATTCTGTCTCAGGATGGTGGAGGGGAGTGATGCCAGGGCAGACGGGATGAGGACTAGGCTGTCACTGTAAGCATTCAAGCGATTATTCATGAAATGAAATTACTCTCTGACAATGGCGCTGCTTCGCTTTTGAAGCAGCCTGTCTTCTCTGAACTGTAAATCCTTTGGCTCGCACCTCTTCCCCGGCTGCCCCTCCCTGCTCTGTGCCCCCGCTAACTGCAGAAGTGCGATTGCGAAGAGCGAGCCTTTCTTACCTCCGCACAAAGAAACAGGATTTGTCATCAACATTTCCACACTGCCATGAAAAGCTGAAGGGATAAAGCAAACACTGATGTACTGATAAGCCTCCTGAATGCATTTATTTAGGGGAGAGCTAGGTGACTTCAAGTTCTTGTCTCATTTCCATTGCAAAGGAGAAGTGACTTCAAGCGAAATGCTGCCACAGACCGGGCTCTGTGATTGGCTGAAGGCCTGGTAACTGTCAGCTGAGAGGAAGTGAGTCTGAAGAACATCAGTGAAGTTACAGCACGTCTTTGTAAAAACCTTTGTGCAGAGCTGGGAGGAGGGAGTCAGCTCTTAACACATTTAAAAGTCTATAAACATGATCAGGAAAAGTATTGTACTGAAGTGACATTTGCATTTTGTTGTTAGTCTAATGATGATTGTAACGAGTTTAAAATGGTGGAGCGAGAAGAAATACATGCATGTCTAATCAAAATCTGAGAAAATGAGAGCTGAACAAAAGATAAAGACAACAATAAAGCTTGTGATTGTGTAGCTGGTCTAATTTTTGGCACGTCTGTCTGAGTTGTGTCTGTTTGTGAAGTCAATGAAAACTGCTGCTTAGCCACTTCAGGGTCTTTATTCTGTGAGTGATACACACAAATACAACAGCAACACTGCGGGTCCCACTCACACACACACCTCTTCTCAGCGCCAAGTTGCAGACTGAGGGAATAGAAAGATCCTGCTCACACACACACACACACCTTTAAAGAAAAAAAGAGCAGATTAGCATAGCCGTCCTTTTTAGCTGAAAACAAATAAATCTGACGGTAAACTGTTGTTCCCCCTTAACATCAATTCATCCTGCTGAAAACTGTCTTGTCTCATCAAGAGATCCTCACAAGATCTCCAAAAGGGCTGGCCAATCAGAAGGCAGTGTTTTTTTGTTTGTTTGTTTTTGTTTTTTTTTTGGAGGAGCAACCCTTAAAGAGAAGGAAAGCTAGTGTTAAAATGGACAGGAAAATTATATTAATACTAATACTAATACTAATACTAATACTACTACTACTAATAATAATAATAATAATAAAATAAATAAATACATAAATAAATAAATAAAATTAACTGTACATTTTATTTTAAAAAGTGCCTTTCTTGAAACCCAAGGACACTTTACAACAAGAATAAAAGCAGAAGTACACAACACAAATAATTAAAAAAAAAAACAAGCACACAAGTACAACAAGTCAGTAAAATGAAAAGGGAATTGGTTACAGGGAAACAGGTGTTTTTAGAGAGAATTTTTTTTTCTTTGTATAGCTTTACAGCTAATATGGGGGTAGCTGAAGGACAGTTTAAAGCAAAAGCCAAAATAAACACTTGAAAATACACTAACTGCTCTTTGACATGCTTTACCTTGAGATTCAATGCATTTACAATATGAAATTCTTATGAAAAATTATACAGGTTTCCTTCATTTCTTGGTTTATTACTTTGAATAGTCAAATAGTTAAATTACTCCAAAGTATTGGGGCCAAGTTAAGAGGAACCCTGGCTACCAGAACGTCATTTTCCTAAATGATCAGTGTTTTTACCAGCTACATAAGAACAATAATAAAATCTCTCAAAATATCTTAGTTTGTATAAAATTTGAAAAAATATTTTCACCTGTAGGCCGCCATTGTTGTTTACGCCGCAATAACGTCTGGGTAGTGACGTCATATGGTTGCACCGGGCTCGATCTCATACAGGATCATATAAGTCCTGGAGCGGACTTCAGTGGTTTCCTGAGGAAGTTTTGTGGGTTTGTGTTGGAAAATAGTCGGCACAGCATTTGGCTTTAGTCTCCGTTTATAATGACCCACACCTGTCAGCTCATTCATCAGCATGGGCCGGCTAAATGCAGCAAATGCTTCTGGGGAGAAGTGGCCAGAACATAGCCGCGGGTCCATCGGAAGTTGTTTACGTCCACAAGTGATTTCCCACAACTTCCTTCTTTTCTTGTCTTTTGTGAAGCTGTGCAGACTAACATCAGTCTCCTTGTTTCCTTTGGACTGAAAAGTGCACCCAAAAGCAGCCACATGTGGCATTATTATGTTTTTTTCCCTCCTGAAACCGAGTGACTTACGGCGACTAGTAGTGAGTAAACGGCCAAATCCAGATGCTCGGCACCAAGCAACCAATCTACGTCATCAACCCAGAATGCATTGCAGTCATAAAACAATGGCTGTGCCCGAAGGATAGAAACTGTGTTTTAAACTATTTTTTTTAAAGAAAAACCAATTCATTCTGTCTTTTAACAACAAATTCTAGTTTGAGACAAACATTTAACCATATTCATGCCTATTAGTCCTTACAGTCGGGGTTCCTTTTTAAGAGAAAAAATATGAGATGGAAGACAAGCTCAAATGTTTATTTAAAAATAAGGCATAAATATATGTATTGTTGTGATTTTGGGAAAAATGAAGATAGTAACTGTCCGCCTGCACTTATAGCGAACATTGAACATATTGTGAATTTATATTAAAGTTTAAGGTTACAAAAGAAACGTATCACACCAGAACCAAATCTTTATAAGTATCAGAATCATAAATAAACTGTGCATCAAGAAGAACAGGCCAATAAGTAGTGAGTGCACCTTTCTATGAGCAATGTTTATCTTCAGCTCTTCAGTTTAACTTCACAAAATGATCCATGTTTCTTCTTTCAGTGCAGGCAGCAGCTGGCTCCTTTTCTGATCTACTTCTATGTGTCATTTTATATATGAACACAGTGTAACCAGAGCCTCTTCTTTCTCATGAAAATGTGTCGCTAATCTTCTGTCATACTGCTCAGACATATGTTCCTGCAGTATATTTGTCACCATCAGTGTGTGTGTGTGTGTGTGTGTGTGTGTGTGTGTTTGTGTGTGTGTGTGTGTGTGTGTGTGTGTGTGTGTGTGTCTGGGCTCAATCAGAATCCAGATCAGATGGATCCCCTGGAGTGAAACTCTCTGCTGTGCCGTTAGCATCTGTCCTCTGATGAGAGCCGTCCTTCTGCAGTGACCAGGTAGAGCTGCTGGAGCCACACTCACACTCTCCTCTCTGAGTGGCTCTTCTTTATGGAATCCCAGAGGCAGTGTAAAAGCTTTGACTCATGGCTCTGTGTGGCCCATTGCTTTGAAAAATGATCAAAGTCCTGCGAGCTAGTGAGGGCCATGAAACAGACAGCGAGCCAAACATCAATTTGTATGAATCAAGCGGCCAATTCTCTCGGGGTCACAAAAGTTGTCCTCTTTGTGCTTCAAAAGGAGAACTAATGAAGCCAGAAGTCACTGCTTTGAGAGAGACTTGGTGTGAGGTCAATTATTGGGACCTAAAGCCCACAGTAAACCAATTAGACTGGAGCGTCAGGCTGTCAGGCTGTCAGGCTGCTGCTGGTGAAGGCTCCATCTAAACACACATAGAGAGAGTTCAAGTATAAGGTGAAACCTAAACCACATGCTGTGCTATTGAGTGAAATCGTGACCAGCACATTGGTCTAATGTGCTGCATAACAAATATGTCAGCGTCATCTGCTCATCAAATGGCTGTTATCAGTTATCAGAAGCAAAGATTCAGTTTGGGAAAAAGCTATTTGAGGCCCTACTGATTTTGTAAGTTTGCCCACCATCAAAGCAATGATCAGTCTGTTAATTCAACAGTAGATTGATTTAATCAATGACAGGCAGACAGAAAAATAACAAAATAATCAAGAAAAATGCATATAAAAAAGTTATGCAATTAATATGCATTTAGTGAATAAGATAAGTATTTGATCCCCCATCAACTAGCAAAACACTTTGCTCCCAGGTGTATTTTATACAGGTAAAGAGCTGACATTGGGGGCCCTCTCAGCTTGTTACCTTTACAAAAGACACCTGTCCACAGATGCATCCATCCATCCATTTTCTTAACCTTCTATCCTGCTAATCAAGGTCGCGGGTGGCTGGAGCCTATCCCAGCTGTCATTGGGCGAGAGGTGGGGTACACCCTGGATTGGTCGCCAGTCAATCGCAGGGCTGACATATAGACAAACAAGCATTCACGCACACACTCACACCTACGGTCATTTTAGAGTATTGAGAGTAATCAATTGACCTAACGTGGGCATGTTTTTGGTCTGTGGGAAGCCGGAGTACCCGGAGAGAACCCACACATGCACGGGGAGAACATGCAAACTCCACACAGAAAGGCCAACCATGCCCGAATGGATTCGACCTTCTTGCTGTGAGGCTGGAACGCTACCCACAGCGCCACTGTGCAGCCCCTCCACAGATGCAGCTCTTTGCAACTAGAAGATACATAAAATAACTTCCAATCTTCCTTGAACTGGATCTCACTTAAAGGGGTTTACATAATAATAACAAGAACGGTGAGAAATCAGCCCAGAACTACCTGGGCTGAACCATAGACTGTGTATAGAATGGACAATGTGGCTCCGCCTATCACCGTTCTACTATTTTGAAGCCAAAAACTTATTTTGTGCAAGGATGAGAGAAATGTTTCCACCAGGTATCGTCGTTTTTTAAAGTTTTCCCAGCTTGGGGGGGACCTCCTTTGTCCCCCTTTTCATAGAGAACTATTGATGTGTTGATTTTGCACCGCTGAACCGCATGCAGCATGTCATTCACACCTTAGGATGGCACCCGCACAGTGGAGCAGGACGAGTTGTTGCTGTTTTTTACCCCCTGTTGGTTGCTGTTGGTGATGGGTAGACGAGGCCTCATGACGCATTTTGGCGCACTACCCAGACTGTATCGATACTTTGTCGGTCCTGTGTCACAATGTTGCTCAATACTGACACCCTCTGGATCTGAAACATCATTGCAGGCAGTATAAATAGGAGACTCGACAGGAATACTGAATGAAGCAACCTTATATTAAACATGCACACTTTTTTATTATCTTACATTATATTTAAAGTTTAAAATATCATTGTCTTTAAAATATAGAGTCAATAGGTAACGTGAACTTGTAGTACCGGGAAAATGAAAGTGAATGTGTTATGAATGTCATGTGGCCTATGCCCTTCTTTTGGCAGAGAGTCATGCGGGGAGGGTTTTTTTAATATAAATTTTTATTGAAAAAAAGTTTTTTACGGTTTTTGCATCTTTTTGTTTTTGTGACATGGATTTGAATTCTGATAGACCAAGCAGAAAATGAGAGGAACAAGATGAAACAAGGAAATACAAACGGATACATTATTTGCCGAAATGAGATCAAAATGGTCCCATCTGGCGGAAACCTTCCTTTTTCTCTCTGACTCCATTTCAAAGCGACATGAAGTTGAGAAGTAAGTTTCAAAAAGTGTGCAGCGCTTTTGACAGAGACGCTTCCTGTTTACAGATGCTCGTGGTGTCTCATTGGCCAATGACACCGGGTGGAACAGCAGCTGTATCGGTCACATGACGTTCTCAAAGCGATACATGCACCAACACTCTATGAGCTCAATGCATGCATGCGCCGACGCATCGGTTTTGCTGGTGTCCGCCTGAGTATGTTGTGCAACATTAAGAACATGTAGATGTTTGAAAATCTGCACCAAATGGCCCCTCTTTAATTTCAACCATGACTGTATTTTCCTTTTTTGTGTGGTTGTTTGTTTATTTTTGCTACACTTCTTTCTAGGTCTTGAATCTCCATTTTGCTCATTTTAACCTGATGATTACCAAAACTTAACTCCATGTTTTTCACAAGGTATTCAATGTGACTCAGATTCAAAGAGCTTACAAAACACACTTGGAAAAACACACCGTCTTCTCCTGAGCTTCAGTCACACTCTGCAGTTACTGTCTGAAGAAGCAGCAGCCACCTCTCCTCACTGAGACCCCTCCAGTCCCTGCGCTGACACCTGTGTACTGCCACACAGCACAGTATCTCTCTGTGATAGCACCCAGGTCGCTCACAGCAGGCTATTACCCAGCCTAATTACCAGGCAGCAGCTATAAGTCAACGGCGCCTGAGAATAACCATTTAGGTCCAAGAGACGGAGAGTCCTGCCCGCCCCTGTGCAAACACCGCCATCCATTTTAATAAAGATGTCTCTGCTGGCAACCCGGGGAAGATGATAGGAGGGAAGGCCGATAAGGAGAGGTGATGTGACATGAGGAGAGAGAGACAGACATCATGAACTGCCGCTAAGCGCCAATAGGAACACATCACTTTGTCTCGGTTAGAGTTTAAATTGTTTGGTTCCTATGGTGGTTTCTGCTGAGTCATGTCATCAGCTCCCCACACACTGTGCAAGAAAACAGCATACTGATAGCTTATTGGCTATTTCATTGGTTATGGGATATTAGACTTATCCAATGAGGTCACTCACATTGTCAGCAAATGTAAGCTAGGTTTATTAAAATCTGATTAACCCCAAATAAATCTGTTCAGCTCTCGTCAGCTTTTCCTGACATTCTTTCAGGCCCCATTTACACGACAATGGTCTTAGGGTGAAACGCAGAAGTATTGGTGCATTTCAGCCGTGCGTTTCACCATTGCTGTGTAAACGGCAAGCGGGAGTTTTCAGTGGAAATGGTGACATCATGCTCAGCTCCGCATGTTGGCATTGTGCCTTCACTGTGCGATGTGTGAACCACACAACAACAATAGCGACCCACTGTTTTGTGCTCATGCTGCTGACAAAATGTGCATCAACTGCACTTTATCTGCAATTCGAGATTTAAAAAAAAAATATACACTCCAGATGAGCAGCTCACCTCTGAACTGTTGTTGTGTACACAGTTCCTACAGTTATTTCTCCATCTACAGTCATAACAGTTGTACTTCAGCGTTTTAAGTCCCTCAGCGTTACCATGTAAACATTTTTTTTGTTTTTCCAGTAAGTTTTTCAGTACACTGTAAAATGTAATAGTAAATCTTACTTAAAACAAAAATGTGACCTTAACTTATTTTAGCTCACTCTGTTGAGTCTACTCATTAAACTTAGTAAAGACAACGTTCTTTTGTTGACTTTACTTGAAAAATTTAGGAAACCGATTGCCTCAAAATTTTCAAGTAAAGTCGACCATAGATTTGAAGTTGTTGAAGCTGAAAAGAACTAAGTTCTGAAAACTCATGTCATGGCAGTAACCTTTCAAATAAGTTGATAACCAAACCGTGAGTGAGGAGGGCACACAGTGGACATGAGGCCCTGCTGTGCATGGGTGAATCACACACAAGCTGCCTGTGCTCCGTGGTGTAGACAGGCTGTCCGTGCTCCAAGGCACCGACCGACCGACCGACTGGCTGTCGATACTCTGTGGCATTGACTGGCTGAGTACATGATGGGCAAATGAAAATGCCTGTTCGAATTAGAGGCTAATGCAAAGCATCCACAGGAGTTTTCATCAATAATTTTACAGAAGAAAATACCATTATTAATTTATGTCCTTGACATCCAGTCTATACCGTTGACAGCTGGACTAAGCCATGGAGCCTAGACAGTCAGTCTACACCAGGGCAAAGACAGCCTGTGTCGCCTATGTGATATATCAATGTACAGCAGGGTCTCATATCCACCGCCTGCCCTCCTCACTCATGGTCAACCTGAGGAATGATTTTGCATAAGTTACAGTGATATATTTGATTTAGGTTCATTTGAGTACTGCAAACTCACAAAAAATAAGTTAATCAAATCTACTTTATCTGAGGTAACATAAATTACTTTTTTTAAGGCGACGACTTTGCATATTTTTTTTCAGTAAAGTCAACTTATTATAGTTTACAGAGTAGGGTAAAACGCTGTGAATAGTTCTTCTGTAAACGGGCCCTCGTCACATCTTATGGTCCCATGGCAAAAAAGCGTCCAAATCATCAGGGAGACCTCATTTTTTGAAGATATTGGTCAGGAGAAGGCAACAAAAAATTTCCAAGGCTCCAAATAAATGATTAACACAGTGAAGACATCCATCATCAAGAGGATGAAATATGGCATAGTAACAATGACTTCATTGCCAAAAAGAGGACGACAAAGAGGGAAACTGTGGACCTGAGGCTTTGTGAACAACTCTAAATACCAGTCAGTGTTGGCACAAACATTTCAGCTTTCTGTTTGAAAGCCAAAGGACGACAATCATTTTTCAGCATGACAACCACCCAGAGCAGACATCAACAAAAGAACGGCTTCACCAGAGGAAGACTGGAGTTTCAGAGTGTCCCATCTAAAACCTGTGAGAGGACTGTGTACAGGAGACAACCCCTTAATCTGACTGATTTGGAGAATTCTGCAAATAAGAATGGTCAAATATCAAAAAGTCAAGATGCAACATGCCAATGTACAACTAACCAAACAGATCTAATGCTGGAATAAAATCTGAAACTAATTCCACAAAAAATTAGTTTAAGGATATGCACACTTGTGTTATTCCACTGTATTTTATTTATATCTATTTATTTTTATCCCTTCCTGAAAAAAATAAGGCACATATAGCACAAGTTTTGGCTCCCAAGAGGAGGGCACTTAAGCATGTTTTGGCTCCCAGGACAGCAGTTCATCATGTTTTAACCAGCCAAAGTGGCAAATCAGTGGAGTTCGCCAACCAGGAAGTCACTGTAGTGCAACTTTGTCTCCCAAGAGGTCACTTAAAGATGTGTTTTGGCTTTCCAAAAGGCATTTTAACGCTAATTTGTCTCCAAAGAAGGGCACACTTTTTTCAACAATTGGACCATGAGGATGGGGGCAACCGCACCACTTGCCCCCCTCTCTGCACACCACTGCTCAATTCAACCATACTGGTTGGTTTAAATGAGGAAATAGTTCTGAAATTATTTATCTTGGTGTCATTGTCTTAACAGCACAAAAACTTTGCATTATAGAGAAGGAGTGTATAGATTTTTATAGCCACAGTAGATATGATGGTAGTTCTATGAGGATAAACAGCCTGAGTTTTAGGAAATTTGAGCATTGGCATGATAACTTGCAGGTTATATGAACTACAATCTGCCATCCCTGTCAGTGGTTAGAACTGCATTTGAGCTTTGTGAAATAATATTTATCAAAGATAACAATAGAAACATGCCCATGTCACTCTGCATGTGCTGACACATTAGAAAGAAAAACTTGATTTGATTACTTGCTTCAACAACAACAAATACACTCTTTGGTGAGATATAAAACTTTACCACAGTAGGTGATAGTGCTCATCATGAAAAAAACATTACAGATGTCATTCAGATAGAAGAATGCTTGTCACAGTGCTATTTTACTGGTTTAACCCTTTGACTACCTCCTCAACCACGTTTTAGCACATTTTAAGTTACTATATTTTAATAAGAGAAGGACTGAACTCAAACTGATTTAACCATCTCAACTATTTAGAAGAAGTATGTGATTGATCCTGTGCCTCAAAAAAGTTTTTTTTTTCTTTTTTTTTTTAATTATTTTTTCTAATTGCACTTCCACAGCCGAGTTGTTGAGAAAGCATGCACATTTCTCTTTGTTTTGCACTCTTTTCTTCTAGTTTTTTTCATGAATAATGGGTGTTTTACACAATATTACTTCATCACAAGTAAAAATGAATATGATAATTATTAGTTATTGCACTTAAGTAAAGATGAAAAAATTACAAATGCAGTTTTTACTCATTTCATGCAGGATTTTTCTTCCTTAAAACAACATTGCTCAATATTTTGTGCCATACTTACATATTTTTATACTTAATTCTAACCTTTTTATTACCCAGGTGAATAACCTATTGAGATCAGGATCGCTTTATTTTTAGAGGGTAACCTGGCCAAGAGGGCAGCAGCACATGCAATAAAAATCATTAATTTTAAAAAGACAATTTACAACAATATCAAAAAGAAATCAAAACTGTTCAATGCCCTGAATATTAATGAGTGATTAATTTCTGGCATTTGTATGACATTTAAACCACAAAGTGACACTAACTGGTTTGTTCAAAAAAAGGAAAGAAAAAAAAAAGGATTGTTGCTTTTCCTCACCCACTGCAACAAGAAATGTAAACAAAAAAATGTTTCTACTCCTTTTCGCTGATGGGGTAGTTAAAGGGTTAAACCAAGGATTAGTAAGTTAAAATCATGATCTTTTCACGGAGCAGACTTTGAACTTCAGGAGTTTGTTTATTCAGCTTTTTTTGATGTCTTATAGAAAGTTTCTGTTTTCTGAGGGGCGATGGTTAAAAAGTTGAAGAAAGAAAATCAGATGTGTGTACATTAACAGCAGAGATGTCGAGCTTTCTCCTCTCCAGCAGCAGTGTTTGTTCAGCCTGACAGCTGACAGGGAGGAGACAGGCGACAGATTAGCATGTGGTATCACAGAGCACGATGGAATTCTTTAATAATCCCTATGTCGCTTTTAATGAGTTTTTTCCTCCCTCCAGCAGATACAAGAAGCAGCCATCACAAAACCCTTACTGGGATCCTGACAGCCTTCCCTCGACTCAGAGTACAGGCATTTGACCAAAAGATGGCTGACGCTGCCCGCACACGCCGTCAATCATCAGAGGATGTAATCTTTCCCAGCAGGCGGGCGGGTGGGCGAATGGGCGGGTGGGCAGGCGGCCATCCTCACTGCTGCTATCCTCAGGTTGAAATTTACAGCTGTAAAGAAAGTGGACTTCCCTGCACGGAGGAGCCAGGATTTATCAGTCCTTAATTAAAGTTGCACTAATTAAGACAGCGTTCAAAAGGAGCAGGGCTTTGATAGCATTAAAGTAATCACAGAAGAGCTCACAGAGTGGTGTTGAACAGCGGCTGAATGCTGATAGCATCTCAAACTATCCACAGAGGAGTTTTCCCTGTCTAATCCAATTCTGCTAAATTGGTTACAGAGCGACAACTGCATGTAGAGCTTTTATGATGCGCCTCAATGTGCTGATGTGCAGTAATGTGCTTCTGTCCATATGTGCAAAATGAGGAAAAAAGTTGAAAAGGAATGGAAGTGCGTAAATTGAGGTTACATTGGGAATTGGCCTCCAATAAGCTTCATGTTCAGGGCTGATATAGTTTTCTTCACATGTTTCATTTAGCACATTTCCACAGTCAAACAGCCAGAGGAGGGGGGGGATGGACAAACTGTTGCAAAAGAGGGAGGCTAAATACCCAGCACTCTTGGCATAAATGTTGCATTTGATCTCAGGCCATTCTTGAAGCTGTCGTGACTTAAAGTCCAATTTCATGGTGGCTTAATCCCCTGATCTGTGATAAATTCATCTAAACTCAGTGCTCACTCACCAGCCTCCTCTCAGATCTGTTGACTGGATCCACTGCTGAAGGAACACAAGCTTCTTTTCAGCACAAGCAACATGATCAAAGTCTCCAGAGAATGCTCCACACAGAAACATTTAGTCAACACAGTTTGTTCTTGAGATTCAGATTGAAAAACGTGTGTTCAAATATGTCTGATACTCATTTTATTCAGCATCTGATTTGTGACTTGGTCTTCTTTGTCCTTTAGTGCAGCATTAATGCAACCAAAACTTTGCTGTTTTTTTGTTGTCTTTCTTTTTTTGTGTTTGTTTGTTTTGTTTAGCAGCACTTGTTATGTTTTTGTTTATGATAATTTTCCACTCTATTAAAAGTGCAGTGTAGAACAGAGATGTGTCGTTCGTGAACGATTTGTTCAAAATTGATAAATCATCTGGGTGAACGAACTGAGCCGAATCACTCACTTGAAAAGATTTGTTCATTTATAAACTGCAGTTGCACTCCCCTCACCTGTCTCTCAGTCCGTTAGTCGGAAGTCCTGTGCCGCTCAAGCCCGCCCCTGAATGAGAGAGAGAGACACAGCTCAGTCACTGAACTGGAGCTCTGCGTCAGTGATTCGTACTGGAGGTACTAAAGGTAAGTATGTAAGTAAGGTAAGGTAAGAACGTACAGTATGTTCAGTGAATGAATCGTTGACTGACTGACTGAGAGAATGAGAGAGACGCAGCTCAGTTACTGGACTGGAGCTCAGTGACTCAGTATGATCCGGAGCAAAACTAAGTGTTTGGCATTATTTCAGCTCATTAAATTTTGACTGGCAGGCAGAGCTGCAGTGAAGCACTGAAAGATTCGGTGAACAAATCTTTTGAACGAATCACTTTACTGAACTGATTCTGATGATTCAGTTCACTGAAAAGAACTGCTTTGCCCATCACTGGTGTAGAAATTGGAATTTCAGTGACATCGAGCATCCACATTTTTGAGTGAGCCCATCTGTTACTAAAACATTCACATCACTAAGCAACAGCTTCATCCGTTAAACCAAACTTTTTCATAGATGACTCCCATTAAGGAAACTTTACACCCATGTTTACTCTCTTTATAGTTGTTGACTGTCCTGATTTGACTTCATTTCTCTGCTATTTTTGCAAACGCAGTGTTGTTACTCTTGAGACCGGGTCTTGGTTTTGAGACCGCATTACATCTAAGCAAGTCATTATTTCTTACTTTTCGTCAAATTTGTCTCATTGTTCTTGATATGAGCTACATTCAACTGGCAAGTCCGGTAAAATGTCTTATTTCAAGTTATTTAAAGACAAAAATGAGGTATGAATTGCTTGTAACAAGTCATAAAATTCGCCACTAGAGTAAGGAAAAAGCTTTTTTTGTAGTAAGACATCTTTCTACTTTCAAGAAACTTCACAAGCAAATTTTTCTTATCCCATTGGCAGATTTTTTTTGACTTGTTAAAAGCAATACAGACCTCATTTTTGTCTTTAAAACTGGAAATAAGACATTTTTATTAACTGGTCTGGTGAATGTGGCTCAAATCAAGAAAAATAAGACATTTTTTATTACCAATAAGACATAATGACTTCCTTGGGTTTCAGTTTTTGCAGTGGACTGGCTGGACTCTGGATTTTCTGTCAAGACTGGTCGACGCTGTGCTTCATCTTCACTAATGTGATAATAAATTAATTATGAATTTTCAGTTGAACTGTTTCTGATGAATTAATGTTGTAATCTGAATCGTTAAGCATCAGTCCATCAAATTCCAATAAGAACGACCTCTTAACTTTACTAAGGTCTCATTGACCTGATAAATAAACATCTCATTTTCAGATATTTAGAACACTTCAGGGCTTACTTTGGTATTTAGTCAAACACTTTTGTTAAGATTTAAAAAAATTGCATGTTATGCTATGAGAGATTTGCTTTTTATTTCATTTTTGTCCATCAAATGTATTTTAAAAAAAAAGAAAAAAAAAAAGAAAAAGAGATTATGCTCCATAACTGCTCAACCTTTTCAGGATGTTAATATTAGCTTTTATGGTCTAGGTCTTGTGTTGGTCTCGTATCGTGTGGTCATGAGGCATGTTCGTGGTTCTCCATCATAAAATACTAATACAAATTATTTCATGCAAATCAACGAGAAACTCTCTTTTTCTTCTTCTTCAACAACAACAATTACTGTCCTCTTCTACTGTGACACCAACAATCGCTCTCTCCCATCTTCTCTGTCTGCCTTTCAGGTAGATTTCAGGACTAGCAGCCAAGCTTGTTACTATGTTTTGCTCTTTCCGTCCTCCAATACCTGCCGTACACAAACACAGTGGTTTGTCATGTCTGCCTCTGTGAAAAGGACCTCTAGCACTGTAAATGTAAAACCCTTTTTCCAACTTAATAAAAAGAAAGTGAGAGTTTTATAGAGATTATTGTACTCTTATTGTGACATATTTCACATTCATTTTTAAACATTACATCCCATTTCCATTATTTCTATTCAGTCAGATGCTGCAGACTTCTTCACACTGCACCTTTAAAAGGAAGTCAACACTTTTTTCCAATTTTGACCCAAGTTTCTTTCAGCTGATCAAGTTCGACTGACAAGAAGATTGATTTAATGCAGCTATGGTCTTTCTGTAAACCTCAGCCAATCACATGGCAGCAACTCAATCTATTCAGACACGTAAAGATGGTGAAGATGAGCTGCTGACATTCAAAGTGAGCATCAGGATGGAGAAGAAAAGTGATTCAAGAGACTTTGAATGTGGCATGGTTGTTGGTCTGAGTGTTTGTCAAACTGCTGATCTACTGGGATTTTCACCCACAACCATCTCTAGGGTTTTCAGAGGATGGTCCCAAAGCAAGAGAATATCCAGTGAGCAGCAGTTCTCTGAGATTAAATGTCTTGTTGATGTCAGAGGTCAGAGCAGAATGGACAGACTGGTTGGAGATGATAGAAAGACAACAGGAACTCAAATACAACCAAGGTCTGCAGAAGAGACTCTCTGAAGACACAACATGTCCAACTTTGAAGCAGATGGACTCCAGCAGCAGAAGAGCACACCCACAGGGTGACCCTCCTGTCAGATAAGAACAGGAAACTGAGGCTACAATTCACATGGGCTCAACAAAACTGGACCATAGAGACTGACAAACACTGCCTGGTCTGATGAGTCTGGATTTCTGCTCCACATTCAAATTTTCAGCTCAGGATTTGGAGGAAACAACATGAAAACATGGATCCATCTTGAATTAGATCAACACTTCAGCTGCTGATGTGATGGAGTGGGGAGATTTTCTTGGGGACAGAAACAAAATTTTTCTTTTTAGAATTTCAATTACCCTTAATTTTTAAAATTGCTTATTGATCACTGTGGGCAGGGTTAAGAATTTATAAGACAAAAGTTAAGATGCAGTGAAGCAAATTGCACAATGGTGAATCTTAAAGTGAAAGCGAGCATATATGTTTTATCTTCTGTGTATTCCGCGGAGAAAAAAAAAAAACACTAATCCCATGAAGCATGCCACTTCTTGTTGTCAGGGATGAGAGTCTTAGATAGGGTCTCATAAGAGTAATGTGACCTGTCATGCCCACAACTTGGTGACTGTTACGACCTGGTAGTACTAGGGGTATGCAGGCCGAACAAAAAAAACTTTTAAATCCAGGACAAGCTGGTCAAGAAAAATATGGCAGGAGAAAAATGGTCAATTAAATGTATTTAATAAATAACTCAGGTCAATAATTGCAAACAGAAAATACTCCTCATCAAAACCAGAGGGAAAAACAAGTTCTTAACTAAAACTGTCTGAATAAACCCAGTAGAAAAACAGGACCTAATGAAACCTACTCACCACTGAGCTTATACTTTAAACCAACACAAAACACAGCTCTAAGCAGACACACAGCCACACAAGGCTAAGTCAAAAACCACTGATAGTTGGAGAGAGTTGAGAAGGTTGGTTGGTCTCTGCAGCTGAGTCTTCCACACACAAGTAACAAAAGAACAACACTTCTACCTGGTAACTCCTCACAGGTGCTGCAGATCCTGTAATCAGGCCACTCACTCACACCCACACTCACACACAGGCACACCACACAGGTAGACACACCCACATTAGAGACACACCCACATGAATATATACACACACATGAGCATACACATACATGAGCATACACACTCATGTAACAGTGACGTTTATTTTAGTGTAGGAAGTGTAGGAAGTGCTGCAAATGCCTGTTGTCTCATTCATAGAGATTTTTGTTACATGCAGTTCATTGTGCATTTTTACACACTGATCACTGCAATGAAAATGTGCACTGATCTGGCGTCATCAGAAGAATAAGAGATGTGATATCAAGAAAAATCCTTCTTAATCTGTATTACACGATGATCTATCCATACATCTCTTACTGCTGTTGTCTGGGCCAGCACCTTTAAAAGTAATGTCAACTGCATCTTCTCTCTCCAGAAATATTTCGTTAAAATGATCACATTCTCTCAAAGACTAAGCAGCTCTACTTCCTTTCCTTTCCGTATTTAACCTCAACAGGCTGCAACTATGTGTGTTTGTCTTTCAATCTGTCAACAACTTACTTCCTGTCCATTTCCAAAACTTATTTCAGTTTAATTTCCAAATCCATCCAGCTTTTTTCATGAGAGTATTCTCCCAATTCTCAGTAAAATGTAGACGCCCTCATTGTTGGAATAATATACCAATTCACATCAGGACCAGCACCAATTTAAAAGTCATTCAAAAGACTAACCATAAAGTTCTTATTGGACCAAGTAAACAGTACAATATCCTAATCCTTCTCTTATTTCATTCTTTTTTTCCACATCTTTCCTTTGCTAACACTGAAAGGATTTTTTCCCCTTTTTTTAACCCTGTGGTGCATAGTGGTCACTACAGTGGACAACTATTTAAAAGTTATTTACTCCTAAACTCAATGCTTCATGTGGTGGAAATTCATATTAGTCTGTGTCAGGATATTTTTATTCTTCTTAGGACCTGAAAAAATGTTTTTATTTTTTTCCAAATATATTTTTGAAAAAAGTTATAGACAAACATTTGAGGGTAAAACAGCATAATTACTAGAAATTATTCAGTGTTAAAATGGATGAAAGAAAATTAAAAAGTTTCACAAAGCATTAAAAAAGATTATTCATGAAATTACCAAAAAAAAAAGAAGTCAAACAAAAAAAGAGTCATATTTACATTAAGTTCACACTGTTTTAAGTTGAATGCTCAGTAACAAATATTTGAAAAAAAAAAAATGGAAAACTGGTTTTCACGCTTTAAGACAAATAAAAACACTCAAGGGAAAAATCCTGACTTCCATAATTCATGCATCAGAGGGTTAACTGTAATGTATCCATCTGAACAGCATATTCTGAATGTGTATGTTTTTATATTGATACATTTGGGCATATTTGTTTATGAATGAATGTATGTCTATATGTATGTGTGTGTTAATATATTGTATTTTTTGCTTGGGACTTAAGGAGGGCCACTCGACAAGCCCTGAAGAGTTTCTTTGGCCCCTCCTGCACATGTTTGTGGCAACTGTTTGTTGCTTTGCTCAGTTTTTCTTTTGTGTTGCTTTTATATGTGCAATTAAATAAATAAATAAATAAAATAAAGTGCTCTGGGACATGGTGAATGACAGTGTGAAATGTGTGTGGAACTCCACAGATTTTATATTCAAGAAGAATGATCAACCTGTCTTAATTGGTTTCAAATCTACAGCCAGTCAAATATGAGTGTGCAAATCGTATTGCTGGTGATACACTGGGTTTTAAAGGGTTAACTTATCATTTTTCCACATCTGAATGAATGATGTGATGCCATATGACGCCATAATGTGTCAAAAATTAAAAAAATAATAAAATAAAACAACAGCCTCAGATATGTTTCTTCCTGTCCTGAAACATGGATGTGGTTTTTCATTTTCAAAAACTTTCACCATGGTCAGTTAATATGAGCTTTAAAAACATGGATGTCTTCCACAATTGCTACTTGTCACCAAAAGTCCCTGATACAAACCTTATTCCTCTATAAATAAATATGATTCTAGATCTTTTGTTATTTATATTTAGAAAAAAATGCATTGCACAGAAATATGAGTTTTTCTTGTAGGGTATAAACAGTCAGAACTAGAGGAGAAAAAATAAATAAATAAGAAAAAACAGCTCAGAAGTCTGGCTATCAGCACCATTCATCTAAAAAAATATATATAAAAAATGGAACAAGGAACCAAATTCCTTTTAAATCAAACACAGCCGGGGAAGTTTTCCTGCAGTTTAACAAATCAAAAAGTTCTGCAGTGAAATGTCTGCTGAAATTATCACCCAGGTTTAATCAAAGGCACTTGCATAATGTATGGCATGAATTAATTTCTTGGTGCAAACAAAACAATAGAGAACAAAGACAAACAGCCAGGCCAAACAAAGTAGGATATTCATTATTTTGTGTGATTCAATTAAAAAAAAGGGGACGTCTGCGTGCTTGCATTCTAACAAATTACCTCCATAGTGTAATAAATGCCAGGCATAAATCATTTGTCATCTTTCATTATGGCACAAACCAGGACTGGTTATGCTCTGATTTCCATGCTCTTCTCTGATTATTACTCCCACTGTTTGTCTTTGTGCAGCAGCAGCAGCAGCAGCAGCAGTGGTGCAGGGTCCAGCGTTTTTAAATGCTCGTCTGAGTTTGTTGAATATGCATCACAAAGGTTTGTCTTGAAACATTACGCTTTTTGTTGCCTTTAACGGAAAATGTTCTTTGTACCATTCGGTTTTTGTGTTCGTCTGCATACTACTGAATTATTTGAATGCTGTAGAAGGTTATGTATCTTTATCATGTAATATCAAAACTACTCAAGGGTCAAACAAACAAAAAAGTTATTATGTGGATTGGATACAACAACAATAATATATCATGTTGAACCAAAATGAGAGAAATGTCTTTAGTGTATTGGAATGCATTGATTTTAATTGGAGTCATTTTTGACCCCACTTGTGGACGAGTAGAGAAGCAATACAAAAACTGCAATTTCTTAAAATTAATGAACAAAGAAATAAAAATGCAAATAGCCTCATGTCACAAACATGTTTTGTTTGGAATACTTGTAATATGAAAATATTAAAAGTATTGTAATATGAAAAGTGTTGTATTGAAATATGAAAATATTAAAAGTATTGTAATATGAAAAGTATTTTATTGTAATATGAAAATATTATAAGTATTGTAATATGAACATATTGCAACTCTGCATTTTAAAGATTTTTAAGAATATCAACCTGGGGAGTAATTTTTGACCCCATGTGTGCATCTAAGGCTTAATTTCAGAATTGAGGAGGCAGACACTTCCTCTACTTTTAAAAGTGGACTTCAGTCTTCACTTTTTGATAAAGCTCATAGTTGGAGCCAACCTGACAAACCAGACGGACAGTTTCATATATCCGTCACAGAGATATTTCACTAGTCCATCTAAGGGAGTAAGGGGCGCTAGAGAGTGCTTTCAGAGGCGGGATTTCAAAAATATTAGCAGCTGGTGATTGGACATCGTGCTCATCACAGACCAATCCACATCAAGCCACAGTGACATAGCAGATTTGTAACCTGACACCACAGAGAAAGTTCATATATCCACTTCAGAGATATTTCACTAGTCCGTTTTTGCTCTTCTCCCGACCGATGAAGAGCAAATACAATGTTTCCCATCAAAAAGGCTCTAAGTGACGTTCTCTGTTCTTTTTAAAGAGAAGATTTTGATTCTATTTCTGATAAAACCGGAGATGTCGCCGCGTCCACGAAGACTGCTTCACACTCCGCCATTGTTTTCAAACATTCAGACGCTTCCCGCTGACGTCACGTCTGCAGCTCCTACAGCTCCCGCCTCTTTTCTCTGATTGGTCCGGTCAATATTGGACCGGGTGAAATCGGTTGTGGTTGGATCATAGCAAGATGGATCTGTAGGATTTCAGAAATGAATCAGGCAGCTCCATCTGATATGCAAGGTTAAGATGGAGCTGGATCAGCTCCGGACCATTGACTGTACATAGAATGAACAGCTTGGCTCCGCCTGTCACCATTATACGATTTTGAAGCCAAAGAACCCTGTTACTCGAGTCACCATTGTGCAGCCAGAGTCTGCGCATTAGAGAATTTCTGGTGGGGCCAAGTAAAAAAGAGAAATAAAAATATTTCTTCTTCTTCAGAAGGTTTAGTCTCCTTTTGACTCTCTTTCCTGAAGTTTTTTATATCCCCGATAAAAACTACTCACGAATGGCAGCTGTCAACTATCGTAAAACGAAACTTATATCACGGTTTTTAACGTCCAATAACTAATGAGAAACCAACTTCCAGGAAAAAAAACACTTGAACACAAAGCAGCCAATGACATCATCATACCAACTTAGCGTAAGGATGAGAAAAACGTTTCTACCAGGTATCGTAATTTTTTTAAGTTTTCCCGGCTCATATCTGGAATACATGGGGAGGCGGGGCTTATGACCTATACTGCAGCCAGACACCAGGGGGCGGGGCATCTGCTGGAGGCTTCAGTTTGAGTCGAACGTCGTTACGTCCACTCATTATGCAGTCTATGATCCGGACTAGTCCTAAGTTATTTATTTAACCTTTCTTTAACCAGTTAAAACCTTATTGAGATTTAAAGTCTGTTTTGCAAAAGCTGTGAGCCTGATTTGAGGCTTGAATTGTTGCTAAACTTTATAAATACTGTGCTCTACAAAATGTGTGAGTGGCTGAATATCTTTCTCTTCTTCTTCCAGGTCCAGTTTTTATGTCATGAAGAGGAGAAAACATCCTTCAGTGGCTTTTGTGCAAAGAGAGAGAGAAGCTGTGAGATGCTGGATGATCTGGTGATGCTGTCAAATACCTATATATATATATATATATTTTTTTTTTTTACCAAATAAGAGAAAAAATCTCTTACATTCTGTTGCATATATATTTGTTAATGTTCAAATTTTCAACTTCCCCTGTTAAAACTGTTCAATCTGTTTGTTTGAAGTGTTTTTTCTTCACTAAACGTCTAACATTCAATTCTCTGTTTGTGTCTTTCTTCAGTTTAAAGTGTTCTTCTCTCACATAACATGCAGTAAATTGGAAATGACACCAGAGATTGAAAGTTCCAAGTATTCCAGGATAAAAACGGGCCTAAGCACTGACTCTCAGGGCATTTTTTTAAAATGTTTTGTGGTCAAAATAAGCAGAATAGTCCAGGCAGGTGCCTTAAGGCTCAGGCCCTAGAGGGTTAAGCATAATACAAGTGTTTTGTCTTTTCAAACCATCAGTATCAGTTATTGCAACAGCTCTACAATAAAACAAAACTTATTTTTTTACAATGATGAAGGAGCCCTGTGTATTCTCAAGTGTTAAGTGTTTAAAAATGGCAATGAGAGTTTCCAAACTGAATGCTGCTCTGAAAAGTGCAGTTTCACTCATGCATCCTAAAAGTTGGAGAAGACGTCATTACAAGACATTTTAATGGTCTGCAAACATCCAAAGAGAAGCTCGTGTTGACAAAAAAGCATAAAAGTGTTTCCTGTGTCTGAGATGCTGACATCATGTTGTCACTTCTTTTATTTCCCTCCTTGTTTTCTCACTACAATCTTCAGGAGACCTGGCAAAAAAAAACAAAAACAAACTGGGATTTGGAAGAAGACATTTACCAACAGCTTGTAAAAAATAAAATAGAGCAGCAAATGTGAAACCTTCGATTTACAAAAAAAAAAAAAGTGTGGAATAAAAAATGGGATGACATTTTGCAAAATAGATTCCTACAAAATAGAAAACAGGCTGACATTTCAGAGGCCATCTCAACAGAAAAGAAATCAGTGACATTTGAGATGGTGAATCAACAACAAAAACAGTAACACCTCAGAAAGGTGGATTACAATAACAAAAACAGGCTTTTTTATTATTTTTTTTTTTTTTTACACAGAGTGGTTTCAGTGACTTCATCTGAAAATTTAATTAACAGTTTGAAATAACTCTCAAACTCACTCTCTGCAGAAACACTGTGTTTTCACTGTCACATGCAAAGGTTGCACAAAATTAAGGAGGTTTGAATTCACAATATTAAGGATGACATCACACTGAGCATAGCATGATGTAGGGAATCTAACTATTAACTGAAGAAGTGCTGTAAGAAGTGTAAACATGTTATCAGTCTGATATAAAGTACTTGAAAGTACTTGAGTAAAAGTATAAGTGCCTTGACAGAAAATGACTTTGGTGGAAGTTTAAAGGTGCCCTGTTATGTAAAATCCACTTTTATATGGGTCACCAACAAAAATATGGGTCCCCTACTGTGTCCTCAACACCCCATAATATATGAAAAATCCATCTTCTCCTATCTTCACTGGCTCCCTTTTTCTGAAAATCTCTCCTTTAGCGGCTGTTTTAAAATCAAGCCGGTTTTAGCGTCACCACCACGTCTGCCAGTTGCTCCGCCTCCTCCTCCTGCCTCCTATAGCTTCCTCCAACAAACTACACAGTCAATGTCATACATGGATAAACCTCCTTGTGTGTACTCAATATCAGCTGCACAGCAGAATCAGCCAGTCTTCTGTGTCCTTGTGATAAAAATGACACTTCAAGAGTCAAGACTCAGTTGAGATTTACTTTGATCTTGGACTTAATCGCGCAGATATAACTGCTTTGATTGTGAACCATACCATCACTGATACAATGACTACATTTACATGCATACCATATTCCTGTATTAATCTGAAGAATGACAATATTCTGATTGTGTAGGAGTCATGTAAACACCTTATTCCAATTGCTATAACTTGATAAAGCTCATTTTCCGATTATTAAAAGTCAGAATAAGACCCCAAGCATATGCCTGTATCAACCCGAATACTGGGTCATATAAACACATTCGTCGGAATATTCTCAAGAGTAAACTGCGTTAAAGGATGTTTCCAGTCTGCGCATGTTCAAAACAGCGAGAAGGCAAAAGTCTCCACACTTTTGGGGCGAGGAGGAAACAGTACTGTGAGCTAAATATACACTAGAACACGTTCATCTCTCTGTATGATGATTGGATGATCTGTTTGAGGAGGAATCCCTTTTTTGATGGACGAGAAATGAGCAAATCATTGATCTTAAAGTATAAACATCCACCAGAGCATTTTCAATGTTTTTCATTCCGTTGTCTTGAAATGATTCAGAGTCTTTACCGATTCCCAGCGACTTTGTCTTTTTAAAAAACGACTAGAAATAAAAAGAGGGTATAATTTACATAGAAATAAACAAACACATTTATGATGTATGCCTGGAAAAAAATTGCCTCCCCCTCTTGAAAGACCAGCAGTTGCCACTGATACAAATATTACACAGAACAGCACATATGCAGCATCTCGGACTAGTTGGGGCTAAAGATGCCCCAGGATGACGTCTTGTCATGAAGCTACTACTACTACTGCTATGGTTAATTCAGAATATGCTGATTACCATGTAAACGGGAATATTCTGTTAGCTCAGCATTCTGTGGAGCATGTAAACACCTTTTTCGGGATATTGCCTTAATCAGAATATGGACCCTAATCTGAATATGGTGTGCATGTAAAGTCGAGTCGGCATAAGCACTTCCTGAAAGAGGCAGGGTGAGCTTGAACACATTTGCATATTCAAATGCAGATGCAGAAACAGCTTGTGGAATGCCATGAAAAAGAGGGATTTCCGGCAGGCCTAAATTCATGATCCCAGTGTTTTGTTTTGTTTTTGAAAAACAGCAACATCCATGACTTTGGGACGTCAGACTTCTGCATCAAATGACTTTTAACTGTTTTCAAAAGTATAATATGGCACCTTGAAGTCACTTTATAGAATATTACTTGAGGAGAAATCTTTAAGTACCTGATATTTTTTGTGCTTAAGTATCAAAAGTAATTTCCAAACATGAAATGTAAAAAGTTCCTGCACTTACCATGCATCCCTTTATTCGCCATCTTCTTCCATAAAATTCTCCCAAGGATGTGTTTGCTCAGCACTTACTCATGTGAAGCCACAAGTAAATACAATGTTTGATTTGTAGTAAAGCCATGTTTAAAGTAAGTCTCAATGTACCCAGAATCCGTTTCTCTATGATATTAAACAGCAGCTAGAGCTCACTTTAAAGTAAAGCCGATGCTCAGTAAGGTTTTTTCCTTTAAATTACCTCATAAATCTAACTTCATTACATAATTATGATACTATCTCACATTTTGACTTTTCACCTAATTTTGACTTATGTCATGAATTGATTTTTTTATTCCACAATTTTGATGTTTTCCCCCAAAATTATGACTTAATATCATAAAAATCAAAAAAAATATTGTCAACATTTCCAAGTTTTATTTTTATTTTTTAATTTTTCTAACTGGTATGGGCAAAAACCACAGTCAGTAAAATAATAAATAGGTCAATAAAAAATAAATAAATAAATCAATAATAATAATAATAATAATAATAATAATAATAATAATAATAATGATAATAATAATAATAATAATAATAATAATTATGATACAGTGTTTCACCAGGTCTCCACGTCAATTTCTTTAAGACACTATTTTATTTTTCCCCTTTTATATTGAACAGAACAACTGAGATCAGAGTCATTTATTTTTAAGCAAAACTGAAAATTCCAGTTTTCAGTCAACACTATATCTGAATAAATACAAGATCTCTTCCTCAAGCTCCCTCCATCGTTGTACAAACATATATTTAGAGTTCTCCTCAGTTTCTGGTGTAAACATGTCTCCCCTCTGCATTTCATGGTGTAATTATGTTGTACATCCACAGCTCCTTGCCAAAATATACTCAGTGTCATTAAAACAGTCTATTATGAGACTGCTCATAATTACATCCCCAATTTAGACTGCTTTATTTTCTACAACCCAAAATAATTAATGTTCCAATCAACCTTTCAGGGAACAAATTATACTACTTCATTTTGAATTGCTGTCACATTTGCATAGCGATTACAGTGAAACAATACCACCAAAATTATGCATGAAGACAATTACAAGAGAAAGCAGCAGGACGGGGCAATTAGGAACTTTTTTCTCTCTAATCAGGATGTCAGTAACAGGTGAATATTCAGAGGATTTCATGACTTATTTGAGGATTTGATTGGAGTAGCTTAGAATCCAAAGATCTGAAACGGGACGATTATAGCCTGTCGCATGTATTGTCATTAATCTGAACATTCAGGCTTCGTGCTGTACACTCTCCCCTGAGGATGAACACACAACCTGACTTTAGTGATTCTAAACAGAAGTATATGGAATATCCTACAACCATTAGATAAATTGGCTTTTTTATGATAACATATATATTTATTCAAATATCTCATTTATTTTTTTATTTTCTTTAAAGAGGGGGTATTCTGCTTTCCCATATTAACCCTGTGCTGCATAGTGTTCACTACAGTGGACACCTATTTAAAAGTTTACTCCTAAATTCAATGGTTCAAGTGGTGAAAATGCATATTAGCCTGTGTCAGGATGTTTTTATTCTTCTTCGGGCCTGAAAAAATTCTTTCAATGTTTTTTTTCCCAAGCATATATACATTTTTAAAAATGTTGTAGACAAACATTTAAGGGTGAAAAAGCTTATAAACTATAAGTATCCAGTGTTAAAATGGATGAAAGAGACTTAAAATGTTTCACAAAGCATTAAAAAAAAGATTATTCATGAAATAACCAAAAAAAAAAAAAAAGAAAAAAGAAATCAAACAAAAAAGAGTCATATTTATATTAAGTTCACACAAAATTTTTGAAAAAGAAAAAAAATGGAAAACTTTTTTAGTAACACTTTGGAGTAGGGAACACATATTCATTAATTTGTAGTCAATAAGTAATAATTAGGAGTTAATATATGGAAAAGTCTGAATTCATGGTGCAATAGAGGTAGAATAAGGGGTTAATGTGTGCTTAATAAATACTAATTAGCTACTTATATGCATGTTAATAAGCACCCAGTTCAAGGTGAATATGTGTTCCCTAATCTAAAGTGTTACCCTTTTTTATGCCTTAAGACAAATAAACAAGGGACAAATCCTGACACTGACTTTCATTATTCATGCATCAGAGGGTAAAAAAACGATTTAAAGTAACAGTTCTAGATGTTCATGCGAGAGATTTTTCAAACCTCTACTGATTTATATGTTGCAAAAAATCCATGAATCTGTTTATAAAACTTTTAAAACTGTTCATACAAAAAATAGCACAAGGTTTTCATGAGACTTGCTGAAATGATGATGTCATCTCATCAGGATCTCCAAACTGCTTCTTGACATGTTTAGAGGAGTGGGCCTCAAGCACCAAGGTCTGACAACGGCTGCATCTCATTTGCGCTAAATTCCATCCTTCCTTCCTCCACTTGCGTTGTTCACTTGCGTCTTAGTCCCGCCCACCAGAGATGCACGAGAGAGACGTGAGGAAATGAAGAGAGGACACGAGGAGACGAGGAGATTTGTTTTAAGACAAATGAGACGTCCTTTCCTGCGGGGGCGTTCCATGACGTGAGGCCTTTAACAGCTGTTTGTGTGTCTGCACATGAGCTGTTATAACTCTAATCAAATATAAACAGAAACAGACCTTTAACTTAGTTTTTAACCTGTTTAACAAACTATTTCACATGAAGAAAACCTGAGCTCTGTTTATTCTGTGTCTAGTTAAGAAGCGCAGGGATCACTTTGGAGGTATAATGTGTCACCATCAAATTATTCATTCATTATTTATCCTTTATCCAGAGCGTATCTGATCATGAAGCCTAAAACTTATATAATCTATAGTAGGGTGACCATATTCTGTTTCTCTGAAAAGAGGACTCACTTCCAGCTCACACGCGAAAAATTTCTTTCTCTTCGAGTGTTCTCTTGCAGTGTGCCTACCTGCCTGTCAGCCTGCGAGTGAGTGTGGAGTGTGGACTGCCTCTGTACTGATTTGTGAATGAATGAATACATGTTCCGGGGTCCGGCTCAAACTCCACCTCTCAGAGCACGTTTCTAAAGGAACCACTCAACGTGAATGATAAATACACTAATCCGTGACACGCTCAAGCAAGGCAAGATCAAAAACCCGGACATTTGAAGGACTTTATAAACCCCGACCGGACAGGTCGGACAGCCTCTTAAAAGAGGACATGTCCGGGCAGAAGAGGGCGTATGGTCACCCTTATCTATAGGGACACTAGAAAAGTAAGATTATAGGGTAAAATAGAAATCATGTTCTCCTGCTCATGAATGGAACTTCTTCAGCTGAAATGTAACGTGTTTTTATCCTGACAGACTTTTTCTCTGACTTAAATTCTCTCTATAAAGAAAGGGAAGCGTTTAGTGCTTCAAACTTTCATCAAACATGTTTTTAATCCCAGCTTTCTGACCTGTGTCAGATTTATCCTCAGAGACTGTTTTCAGCTCTGTCTTTTCTCTGTCATTTAACTTTGCTGGTATGAAATGTCAGAGAAAGTTTCTGAACCGGAGTACCGTCCAATCAGAGCCCGTCATCCCGTGTGGGGGCGTCTGTCAGTGAAAAAAACTTCGGCAAAGCCAGCTCTCGAGCTTCCTCGATTATCTCTCCTCTGAGCAAATTAGTGCAAATGGGACAGTCTTCAATACGGCGGCTCTGGAACTACTTCTGGTGAAGGAGAGAGGACAGAGGTGACATCATTTAGCGCAAATGAGATGCAGCCCATATCTCACCCCTAACAGGCCCCCAGAGGATTAGCCAATCAGATAGAAGGGGTTTATGGAGTGGGGAGCCTTAAAGAGACAGCATTTAAAGCAAAGTGTTTCATACAGAGGCAGAAATAAAAGTTTTCTGAAACATCAGTGAGAGAAAAATGAGGATTTTTCTGAGCTGTAACTCATGTGACGCTAATACAAGGGTGCTAGAACTCAAACCAAAAATGTTCTCTGAACCTAGGATGGAAACATGTTTACGTTTTGCTTTATGAACAGTATTTATTACACCAACTATTGTTAGTTACAAAAAAACAACCTAATTTCCATTTTCTTTCACAGTTAGAGGAAAAAAGAAAAACAGAGTT
Organism: Thalassoma bifasciatum; assembly: GCA_008086565.1. Classification (NCBI taxonomy): domain Eukaryota; kingdom Metazoa; phylum Chordata; class Actinopteri; order Labriformes; family Labridae; genus Thalassoma; species Thalassoma bifasciatum. Next base: position 156,054 of record RPOG01000978.1, on the reverse strand, counting down.
TGTGTTTTAGTTTTAATAATATTGTTTTAAAGTTGGTGCTAATTTGTTAGTGATAGATGCTATTCATTATGCACAATTGCCTAAAGGTTCCCTGAAGACTTATACATCAACCCTCTTACTGTTCTCCATCTATTCAGAGGTCTAACTAAAAGCATGCTGTGCTCCAGAGTTCTCTATGTGAGCGTAAAAAAAAAAAAAAAGAAAGTAATATCCTGTTGGTGTTTAATCCATGGATAGAGCTTATTATTCAGGGGATGAACAATGAAGAGAAATAGTGGACAGAAAAAAAGGTTTATTGTCTCTCCGGAGGAGCCTGCACAGAGTCTCTGGTTTGCTTCCTTCTCTTTGTTTAAGGAAAATAAGTCATTTAATGTTTCTGTACTTCATTTCTCTTTAACACGTATCAAAATGTAATGTTCTGAACATAATTAAATATGTGCCTCACCATTCTCAGGATACAACAGCTTTTCTTTGACTTTGCTGCTCTGGGGTTTTTAAGAGTGAGTGAAAACTTAGAATGATGTCAACACTTACAGCTTTTAGTCAGTGTTGAATGTAAATGTGCATCAAAACTCACAAGGTCTTTGATTGGTCTGCTGAGCTGGACCAAGTTTCCTGTATTATCAAAACTTTTGGGGACAGAGCCTTCAGTGTGGCAGCCCCCACCCTCTGGAACTCTCTCCCCACCAAAATTCATAGTTCTCCCACTCTGGACAGTTTCAAGTCACACCTCAAACTCACCTCTTCTCCCAGACTTTTCCTGATTAAAAGTTTAGTTTAGGTCCAAATCAGGTTTCCTGCTTTGTATTTTGTCGTGGGTTCCTTGTTTGTTTGTCCCCTTTACCTTTTGGAAAGTGACCTTGGGTTCCTTGAAAGGCGCTATATAAAAAAAGTTATTATTATTATTATTATTATTATTATTATTATTATTATGATCATTATTATTATTATTATTGTAATTACTTTTACTATGATCATTATTATATTTATCATGATCGTTATTAACAACATACCTGGTTTTGTTATATATCAAATAACTTTTGTGTAGCAAAGGGGTTTGTGACACACCAGGAATAGGACCTAGTGATGTGTCGATCGTGAACGATTTACTTGCATCCTGAAATTTACCTTGAATGTGGAATTAATACCATGCGGCTGACCTGTCACACCGTTTCTATGGTTTGTGGTCATTTATTTTGTTCTTTCTCTGTGAGGAACTTCCGGAAAGGATTAATTTAACGGCCAGCGGGAAAGCTCCTTTGTTCTCCTCTGGATTTTTTTTTTGTTGTTGTTGGATTAATTGAACAGAGATAGGACTCATTTATTTGTGGAGGGACATCTGGGACATATTGACTCTTTTATTATTTTGGTATTTTTTTGTTTATTTTATTATTATGATAGATTCTGCTTTTCTGTTGAATTTTTGTTTTAATAATTGTGTTACAGTTGGCAAAACAGAACTGATTCCTGCATTTTCGTTCACTTTTGGTTTTCTTTCCCCTTGATCTGTTTCTATGATGAGCGAACAGGGGACCTAGTTCAAGAGGCTACACAAGTAATACCGAGTTGTCGGCTCCAGTTCTGTAATACACGCCTGCCCCATAGACTGTATAAAACATGGACGTAGTCTCCGTGATGTCACCCGTCTGTTACTGCAGCTCTGTTTTGAGGCTAAACGGCGGGTGCAGCCATATTGGAAATGGGACGAGTGACGAGTGCCCAAACTCACAGCTATTGGGCATCCGTTAGTCACTTGATCTGAGCTGTGGCTCTGATTGGGTAAGCTCTCGATCCTAATATCTTCCAAACGGCCGAGTTAGAAAAAAATTCCCCCCCCTCACAGTGTGTGCCATTAGCGAAATTAGCGATCCAGACGGGAGACAGAGTTTGTACCAGGCTTCAAATACGCCGATTTCAGCTCTGAAAACGCCCTTTTTCTGCTTGTACAGGACTTCCGGTGCTTCTGGAGCCAGCCTCAAGTGGTCACTAGAGGAACAGCAGCTTTTTAACACTTCAGTGTTGTCTCATTTTTTCAGATCTGAGGTTGCCGCTTGGCCTGCCCTGCTGAGTGGCAGTTCCCTACTATAGCTATTAGGGCAAACTGTTTCAACAGTTTGATACAAATACATATCCCATTACACCCCTAGTATCCAAAGACGCTGGGCTAAAGACGAGGTCAGTGAACAGGTTAGTGATCAATAACTAGAAGAACAAAGAAAAGCTGGAATGCAGACTGGACTTAAGATGAACTGGCACAGAAGGAAGGGAAGACGGTATAAGAAGACATGAGAGCGAGGACAACTGCATGCAGGTGAAGCACATTAAGATAATCAGGGGAGCAGTGACAGAAAGGCAGGAAGTCAATGGATCTGAGATGAGAGACAAACGTGAGTAACAAAATAAAACAAACACAAAACAAGACGTAAGAAAAGAAAAAATTACACTTAACCTGGAGACGGGACAGGTTTAATGAGAACTGTCACATAGAAACACTAATGCCACAAGCTAATCAGTAAACATGGGTAATCTCTCCATCTAAAGTAATCATCCCACAATTTTGTTCCATTACAGATTATGAAAACACATATGATTCTGCGTTCATCGTGGCAAAAAAAATAAAAAAAGTTTTGGTAAAAGAATGGTTTCCAGGAAAATCAAACATTTCAAATGTACTGTGAAAATCACAAAATCACACCATCGCTCTGCTGTGTCTGAACAGTCTAAAACCAGTGAGTGCAGCTCAGAAAGTCTCTCACTGAGCCTGCTGATAGACTGTTGAGCCGTCCCTGGTGGAGCGTGTCTCTCGCCCACTGAGTTTTGGGATAAGCTGAAGCTCCCCACACAGGATAAATGGATTTGGATAATTAATGGACTCTCTTGTGTATGTTGTGAATCCAAACAGTTGCAGATGGATTGTGTGTTCACAGGACCTTAATTATCATGAATCAACTTCATGGCGGTGCCTGGGAAAGCAGAACACACGCAGACATAATATGCTGGACCAAAATAGCATTAAGGGCTGGAAGTGAAATTGATTAACATTAGCAATCAATGCCTGTGAGAGGGAAACGCCTGAGCTGCAAGAACAGCGGCTTAATCAAAATTTCTATAAGGTAAGCAGAGAGGTCAGAGGTGAAAACATGCAGAAGCAAAACATATGACAAACTTTGTGTCAGCTGTTGGTGCCAGAAAAACAAAGTCCCTAATTGAAAATGTTCATATTGGGTCAAGGTGCCAATATTCTGTGTAACCAGCATTATTTCCCAGTGCTGCCTTAACCCTCTTGAGTTCACCAGTGCTTCACAGGTTACCACAACAATCCTCCCCCAGTCTATGACAACATCACAGAGTTTGTGGATGATAAGGACATTGTGCTTCTCCAACTTGTTTACAGTGTAGCTATCTTCATATAGATGATGGCTCTGAGAGCACTTTAAAAAAGAGATTTTTTTTTTTTTTCTGTCTTGTCTTGTGGATGTTCTTTTGGCTCTTAGTCCGCAATACTGAGTGCACTTGTCAGTGTATCAGTGTGTGTGTGTGTGTGTGTGCGCGCGTGCGTGGGTACCCGTGTTTGTGTGTCTGTGTGAATGAATCGGGGTGGAACTCTGCTGTGTGCATACCTGCCAACCTGTGCACACTTTGTGTAGCACGTATGCAATTCGACATCTAAATACGCCGCTACAACTCACCCCTCTAAACTACACAAAAAGCTGTTGTTGTGGAGTTTTTTGATTAAAGTAAGCAATTTACCCTACTGAAGGCAAATTACCAGATATCCTTACATATAGATGCCAGTTGTTGCGTTTGTCAGACGGCGGTCTCCAGGAGAAGACAAGGCCATAAACAAAAATGTTGTTCTCTGGTAACTGGAGACAAGCTCCCTGTGTCCAGGCTATTCAAAGCACACAGCAGCTGAGCTGACCAACAGATTTCTGCCCATTGACGATTTCAATGTTCTCTGTAATAGTTAAACTTGAACACATTCTGACAATCCTAACAGGTCCTGAGTAATTCCCTTAATTCTAGGTTCACACTGTCAATTTGCTGATGTTCCTTTGACTTCATGGACACAAACTTATAAGATGTAATACCAGATATTATCTGCACCCCTCCTCATTGATCAGGTGGTATCCTGTCCCCTCTACAAGGCCCTGCTGCACCAAATGACAGCCAATCACCACTGGAGAAGGGACGTCCACAGGGTTCTTAAGGGAGAGGGGCTCTTTCTACAGGGGGGGGGGTTTCTACACAGGTGTTTGGGGATGGAGGTTTTTAGGCTAAGAGTTTTGTTAGACGGTTTAGGAAAGGTTTTAGGAAATGCAAGAGGTTTATTTTCAGTCGTTGTTCATGTTGTTTAGTGTTATCAGTTGGTACAGAATATTTAACGTGCTGCAAATCTTTCAACCCAGAAGCTTTGTTAAAGATGGCTAGACTTAAATAAACTTTTTTCTGGATTCAAGCTGGATGGACTCTCCTGCTGATTTGGACTCCTCTTTTCATCATTTTTTCATGGGTAAATGTCTTAGAATTAGGAGACCTAGGATGAGACATTATGCAGTAGAAATGGGGGTCCTCCCCCACCTTATATTAAAGTAACAGATTCAACAAGTAACAAGCGAGCCCGAAAATTAGATTTTACACTGTGGACATGTGAAAGCCACAATGTATACGATGCAGTTGTGGTTTCTGCCAATCATTATAGGGTAGCAGAGAATAGTAAGTCTGCTGGACTTACAGCGTAACAGGACAGACAATAGGATTTTATTTAATTTTTCCACACAGCCAATTACTATTGGTTGGCTGTGTTGAAAAGGCCAACCCAGCCTAACTCAATAAACCCAAACACAAGCAAAGAGTGGAACCAGGCATTGGGAGTCATGGCATTACATGAATTGTGTATTGTGTTACAAGTGTGTGTGTGATACCTTTTTTTATTATTGGTATAGGAAACATGCGACTGTTCATAAAAATATGCTGTATAAACGGAAACTGTTTTTATGTTGTATCATAACGAGGAATAATACGTTTGTTGTTTTACAGCCGCCTCATCAAGACCTGACGTAAAGACCTATGTGTTTGTTCGCACTTTATGATCCAAATTTAATGATCTCCATAAAAATCCAGCCAAATGCACCAAAGCAATTAGCACCTAAAGATGGAGAATTCAATAACACAACAAAAACAGCGAACATGTCACCCACAGATGACTCATTCCCGCCGAGGCCCATTTAAAAGGAACAAAACACAACAAGGAGACCCAGCAGTCCCTCTGCTTTCATGAAAAGCTCACAAGTGCTTCGAAGATATTGTGTGAGACTCAGACACACTTGCACAAATGTTTACACACTCCTCATGGACCAATCACAGCTCTTGGAAATTACTGGAACGGTAATGATACACATAATTCCCCCGATTGATTCCTGTAAGCAGCCTTTGGGGTTCGGCTCATGATGGACAGATGAACGGGCAGATGGACCAAAGCGGCTCCGCGGCGTCTCTTCCTCTCTGGTTCTCTTTCTGTGGAGCTCAATAAATATGGGAGTCAAGCATCGCAGACGTCTCTGACGTACTCCAGCACTGATCTAAATTATATGACTCAGACTTAATGAAAGAGGCCGTCAGTCTTTTGTGTGGAACTGAATCTGCATTGTTGGCTGGTGCTGAAGAATGAGACGATGAACAAAAGGTGACAGAGAAAAATGAGCACCTTGTTTAGTTCCCAGCCAACACAGAGCAGCTTCAGGTAAATAACCACACATTTCCAGAGTGATCCGTAGACTACATAATGATTTTTTTCTCTTTCATGATTGATCTTTCCTTAATTAAACATAACAGCTTTAACAATAAAGTATTTTCGTAGAACAATGGCTCATAAAAAGGGCTGAAATCTCTGCGATAGAAGTCTATTAGATGAAAACAACAGCCTCACATCAGCTCACTGTAGGGACTCCAGCCACAGCTCTGCTATTAGTGTCTGCAACATGATATATATGTCTGTGAAGATGTAACAATAAAATGAAATGAGGGTAAAAAGACCTGGGGATGTAAATTGTCTGAAGCACTAAACCTCATTCTGAAATTCTTGAAATTAACAGCCCGATCCCGCCTGTCTCTTTCTCATAACAAACCTTCTCAGACAGCTCTATTTCCTCTCCTTTCTACTCAGACAGAATAAGAGACGAGCAGAGCTGAGGCTCCATGGTGTGCATGCAAATTGTATGAGGGGGGAAAGCATGTTACTTTTTTACAAAATGAGGTGAGGAGGTGAGATAATGACACAGCTTGTACCACAGACTAATGGCATCAACCTGATGAAACCTCTGGTAAAACGCAGTACAGGTCCTGTTCATTGTGTCCCTTGGTTTTAGGTTGGGGGCCATTCTTTATGGCCCAAAGAGACCTTCCTGTCCTTTTCTGTGGTTCTGTATTGGTCAGTTGGGGTCTGGTCATTGCCTCATTTACTGTTATATCTAGTGTCTTGATCATTGTTCCCCCTTTGTTTTCAAAGTTTACAACCCTTTTCAATCATTTAGAGTGACGTAGAGCTGCTGAAAACATCTCTTTGAACACCTATGATTATTAGTCCAAGTGTCACCACCCTATTCTTCAAGCTTGGGGTCATGTCCATTCGTCTGCTACAGTCTAATGTTGTGGTTTTCTTTATTCTGTTTCTGTAACTTCTTCCTGTTTAATTTGTACATCTTTACCTGTTCCCTGTGCTGTATAAATTCTGTTTGTATTTTTCATGAAGTACCAAGATCACTTCTTGTTGTGTTGTCATGATCCACATTTGTGTTCTCATTGAGTGTGAAATGGTTTTGATCTATTTTGTACTTTTTTTTTGTCACCTTGCACTGTTTTACCTACTGCCCGTCCTTCCTTTCTTCTCAGAGGCCACGTTGATTCCTGTTCCCATTCCTGCACCAAGAAAAGAAAAAATGGTGAGTCTTAACCAACACCAGTTCCTGAGCTGGTTTCCTTGACTGGTCAGCCCCTAAGTCATGCCTCTGAACTTGGTATGTGTAGATAGCTCTCTTATTATCCCTTAGGACTGTGTCCCCAGCATAATAAGCCTCAGGTTGTCCAAATTAAGCCTTAAGTACCTCCTCGACCAAATGATTTAATATATTTTTAGCTATTATATTTCAATAACAGGAGTCCCTAACTTAACTCCAACTGATTTAACCATTTTTACTACTTGGTAGAAGTATGTGATGGATCTTGGGCCACAATATAAATATATATAGTTTTGTTGCATTACCACAGTCAAGTTGTTGAGATGACTTATTGAAGGCATATAAATGAACCTTTATTTTACACTTTGTTCTTTAAGGTTTTTATTTTTTATTTTTATGCAAACTGAATTTGTTTGCACAGTAGTTTTCAATCACAAGTAAAAATGAACACGAGAACTTTTAGTTATTGCACCCAAGTCAAGGTGAAAAATGTACAAATTATCCCCGTAGTTCCTGTTATTTAATCTTTTTTGTTTTGTTTTGCTTTAGGATTACTTAAGGGTTTTTTTTATTTCATCTTTTTACCTTGGTAAGCATGTTAACACTTTACTTGACGCCTATGTTTATACCGCATTATGAATACATTTATAATATCTTATAATAACATTACAACACTGTATAATTACAATTATAAACATTCATAAGTTACTATAATGCATTATAACAATAATCATAAGACACTATAAAGTATTTACTCATCACTCATAAGGTCAGGTATTATAATATGTTATAACTGTTAGCAACTCACTGACAATGCCCACATAGATAATTCATTATACAGAAAATAATCATATTCTTATGAACATTCACTATCATTATAAACACTCATAAATTATCATAACTCTTTATAACGATGAGCATCTTATAATACCTGACCTTATAATGATGAGTAAATGTTTTATAGTGTGTTATGATTATTGTGTATAATAACTTAGGAATGTTTATAACTGTAGTTATACAGTGCTATAATGACATTATATGACATTATAAATGTATTTATAATGCGGTATAAACATAGGTGTCAAGTAAAGCGTTACCAAATTTTTTAATAGAATTAAAAAAAAAAAATACCAACAAGACTCAAAATTTCACTTTTTTATATTAGAAATTAAAAACCAACACTGTTATTACAGAATAAACACTTTGAAGCTGTTTTCAATCTCTAACATTACTGCTATGATTCTGTTGGTGTGTGCATCAAAAAAGAAACACGGACTTCAAATAAATAAACAAGACGTACACACACGAAAAATAAATAAATAAATAAAGAAATAAAAATGTTGGTTTTTTTGAAAGCAATAATTCTAAGTTCAACCTAGCTGACCCAACCAACCTAATACATTTACATGGAACCAGTTAATTTAATTTAACCAAAGTCAATGTTTCATTTTTTTGAGTGTGTGTATGTGTGTGTATGTGTGTCTGTTCCTAATGATGCTTTAATCCTGACCTGCTGGAGACTGCACTCGTAATTTATCTTTAAGCGTGCTCCAGTACCATCCATCAAATGGTAACATTTATGTTTGAAACTGTACTGTACATGGATCCTCTGTATGAAGCTAATGAAGTAGTGAAGTCATGGTTCAGACCAGCAGCATTTATTGAATCATAAATCTAAAAGTCAAGATCATAGAGTGTATTCTATTTCAATTATTTGATTTCAATTAGAGGCCCTTGTAAAAATGATAGAAATTCACATGAGATTAATTGTTTAACATGGATTTCAAATGCAAATGGTATCAATAATGCATTATTATTGAAATCATGATGCTAACAAACTGTTATTTAAGACTGATATATTCATGCTGGATCAAATCTGGATTTATTTTCATGCTTGAAATCCACTGTTCTCTCAGTGTGTTCATCCTGCACTTTTACAGACATTTTTTCTGAGCCGTGAGTCTCTGGAAAACTCTCTGCCTGTATTGAGCCATCATATTCTTCCCATCATCCCTGCAGCTGCTCTTTGATATTTTCTGTCTCTTGTTCTGTTAGCATGCAAACCTTCACCATCCGCGGCATCTCTGCTGTCCTTTTGATTCCCTCCTATTAACCCAGAGGTGGGAAAGGAGGAGCAAATAAAACAAGATCTGAAAAGAATCGATAAATGTTTCATCAGATTTAAAAGACGGCGTTAGCCTCAGCTTTATGGGTGCTACACCACAGTTTCAGGGTGGCCAAGTCCTTGGGTTTAAAAGAAAGGTTTATGGTGCTGTAAACATAGCCCAATTCTCTTTTCCATTTCGGCCACATAAAGTCGTGACAGATCAGTAAATCTACACGCTAGAGTGGAAGCTCTTTGCCCTCGCTCTGTCTCCTCTGCAGGTTTCTCTCAGCTTCCTGCAGCCAAGAGCACCTGAAGGGTAAACGCCAGGATCAAGCTCCCAGTTAGTCTGAACTTACAGCACAGAGAAAGCATCCTTAGTGATGACATAACTAGGAATGTGCTGAACACACACCACCAATCCTGTAATTATTCTCATTCAGTGAACTGTGACAGGCTGTAGGACTGCAGCTGATTCAATTATTGATATTCAAGAATACAAAGGTCTTTATGATGACTGACAGCAGCTCTCTAAGTTTAAAACTTAGTTGATACACTGTATGTTTTCATTCAACTTCCATCAGTACATGAGAATTACAACAATGAATGCAACCAAAGTCCCACCTTCAGGTTCATGAAGACCTTAATTTATTTATTTAAAGAGGAAGTAATGTGCATTTTTGTTAAACATATTTTGTCCCTCTGGTGCCCTTGTGGTAGTTGTAAAGAACATATTGCAGCTTTGAATAAAATCGTAAGAAAGATGCTCAAAAATAATGTTCAGAATGAGTTTTTGAAATTAGTGAACCACAGAGTTCGCTGGAGACGTTTTAATTTGCTTTTTTAAACATCTGCACTAACCCTTAGATGCACACGTGGGGTCAAAAATGACCCCCCAGGTTGTTATTCTTCAAAATCTTTAAAACAAAGAGTAGTAATTTTTCCATATTCTGGTTATTTCTTATAAAACATGTTTGTGACACGAGGCCATTTGCATTTTTTTTTTTATTTTTTTATTAATTTTAGGAAATTGCAGTTTTTTTGTATCACTACTCCACTCTTCCACAAGTGGGGTCAGAAGTGATCCCAATTGAAATCAATGTGTTTTTTGCAATTAACTTAAGTCATTTCTTTCATTTTGGTTAAGGGTGATCTATTTTGTTACAAAAAAAAGAGTTATTTCATTTTTGACATGCACATTTTTTATTTCTCATTCACATTGTAGCACCTAACAATCAGTGTATCAGGTCAATCAGGGGTCAAAACATGTTTGTGTGTGTCCCTGAGTCTGGAGGACGAACAGAGAACATTCAACAGGTCCAAAGATCATAACACTGTCCACACATATGTACACACACAAATATCTTCTCTCTTCTCAAAGAAGCTCGTGTGAGCTCTCACAAGCTTTTTATGTGAAGTTTGTGACACCTCACTTGAAAAGTTAGCTGGAAGGTACCCCAACCCTACCAACCTACATCACTAAAGCTATGTGAAGGTGTAGAGTGACAAAAACGGCTGCAATTGGGCTACAGGAAAGAAGCAAACAGGGCAAGGAGAAGAGAAGGAGGTGCCAGTTGTGTCCAAGAAACAAAGACCACAAAACCACTGATTGCTGGTGGAAATGCAGTACCCCTGTGTGCAATGGTCACAGCCAGAAGCAAGTAGTTTGTGACAGCTGCACACAGTGAGAGGAGAGAAGATATTCGTGTGCGTACATATGTGTGGACAGTGTTAAGATCTTTGGACCTGTTGGATGTTCTCTGTTCGTCCTCCAGACAAGGGGACACACACACATGTTTTGACACCTAATTGGCCTGATACATTGATTGTTAGGTGCGAGACAGTGAATGAGAAATTAAAAAAATGCGCATGTCAAAAATGAAATAACTATTTTGTTTAAACAAAATATATCACCTTTAACCAAAATGAGAGAAATGTATTTAGTTTATTGCAAAAAACGCATTGATTTCAATTGGGGTCATTTTTGACCCCACGTGTGGAAGAGTGTCGGTATAAGTAGGTTGCGCACCCAAGTGTTAAAAACCAACATTGGGCTGCTACGTCATCAAGGGGAGCAACTGCCGAAAATGCCTCTGTTTAACATCAACATGAACATGGATGAGACTCTCATTGCTGTAAATGAAGAGGAAGAAAATCTGCATTCCTATACATATGAGGGTCCTCAGGATCAAAATGATGGGACTTTTAGACAAATTGAAGAGCAGGAACAGGGCAGGATTAGGAGGAATAACAGGTAAAGGAGAGCAGGGAGCTGAGGAGTGAGGAGGACCAGAGGAGGAGAGCGAGTCCTGGTGAGGGACCAGCGTTAGCTACAGATATGGAGCCTGATGCTGTTCACATCAGCTTATTTAAAGTTAGAACTCAGAAACAGTAACTTAAAAAGTCTGTAGTGTGCTAAGTGCTGATCACAATTCAGTCCGTTGGAAGGGAGTAACTTGTAAAAATGCCAAATCTGAACTATAGTTTTCCACCAGTGTGAGAAAGAAACGAGAAAAGAGACGCAGCACCCGGCTTTGGCGATATCGTGTATTCAACAGACTCTTGTTCTACCACCATAGTCTCCCTGTCACCACACACGTTTGCTTTTCTTCTGTGACCGAAGTAGAGACTTTTCTTCAGCTGCACGAAATGAACCCGAGCACAGACGCTAACTCTTTTTAAAAATATATTCTACCACCTTGAGGATTGTGATATCACTACAGTCAGCTAAAGTTGTATTTTGGCCCCTTTTCAAAATGTCTGCTCTAATAAAATCAACCACTCACATATTTTCAGGAAAAAAACTTTAGTATAATAGATATAATAGTGCGCAAAACTGACCAGTGTCAAATGTGTTACAAAAAATATATCATAAATGAAATGTGGGTTTTGTTAAAAGGGTTAATAAACATCTCAGTTCCAAAAAAACCTGGAATTTTCTGACTATTTTTTGATAGGTCGGGCTTCACAGGGTTAAGACCAGTGTGCGTTATTAGTGGATTTATCTAACAGGCTGCAGGGTTATTTCAGGATAAACCCTCATCCCTTTGGCCTCTTATCAGCCTGTCTTTAACTAAAAGTTAGAGTTTGTCTTTGCCCTTATCTCAGCATGTGTGTGACATTGCAGCCCACGGTTGTGGATGAAACTGTGTTATAGATCTAATGTCTGCCCTTTAGAGACGTTTCCAGGCTCTTGGGGCTGTGCTTGTAAACAAAGAAAGCCCCTCTCCCTGGTTCCTCTGTCCCCTGGACCATGTAAGTAGCAGAGTGTAGAGTTAAATTTAGGTCAGCACTTTATTAAGTGTAACAGATGCCTGGGTCGGTCTTCCCCTAGGTTAGGGAATTGCATTTGTGGTCCGCTCTGACAGAAAGGCAGACAGTTATGATAAGAGAGCGGCAGGGTGGAATCCATTTAACCTCAGACCACTGCAGCAGGGAAGCAGCCGGGCCGGTGTTTTCCTCCACAGGCAGGCTGGGTGGGAGCGGGCCGACGCCGAGCTAACAGGTGGAGGAGGAGAGTTTTCCCAGGCTGGGGAACGCACCACTCTTCAGCTCATCACCTCAATTTCTATCTAATTAACCTCACTCAGCAACTCCAGCTCCACTGAAAGCACGAGAGGAAGTGTCCTCACACTGGAGGGTCTGAAAACCAAACTGAGCATTAGGTGGAAATCACGCTGAACCGACTTTCTGACATATCTTTTAAAGGTCTTCACTAATGAGAAACATGTTTCTTCTTTCCTGTGTACTGTACTTATCCTTCAGCCTGGCAACCACAGCTAAAATGCCTTCATTGTTGCTGAACTCCACCTGCTGGGGAAAACATGCTCTACAAGGGGATTTGAATTCACTCCTGTGGTGACGTAACGACAGGAGGGATTTCCATACATATACAGTACACTCCCAACTCCTTCAGGGGGTTCAGCTCTTGCTATGTTAGTATGTGTTCGCTTTTGTGTTGAAGAGAAAACATTTCATGAAATTGCCCACTTGTCTGTTGTGGATTGTTTTTGTGTCTTTTGAACAACATGCTGTCGACAGGTGGTGATATTTTCTTCGTGCTGATCATTTCATCTCACACTGCCTCACCAGCTGGGGGGTTGCTGTCACACTGACCCTCATAAAGCAATCTTTACCAACAGTTCATGAGCTAACAACAGTATACCATACCATCACTATGCTTTGCTTCTTTGTGAAAACACTTGCAATTTATTGCAGCTAGCAGCTAGCATGGTGCAAGTGCAAAACTTGCTGAAAGTGATGCAGTGTATGTTGTTTGGTGTTTTTCCGCCTCTGCATTTGTATGCACTAGTGTTAATTGTTGCAGTTACTTTCAATTTAGTCTTAGTATTAGTCTTAAGGTGAAAATACTTTACCTTAGTTTATGAAAAAAAAAGTCTTGGAAAGTCTTGGGGGGGAAAAAAAAGAGAAAAAAGAAAAAAAAAAAAAAAGAAAAAAAAAAAAAAAAAAAAAAAAAAAAAAAAAAAAAAAAAAAAAAAAAAAAAAAAAAAAAAAAAAAAAAAAAAAAAAAGGAAAAAAGAAAAAAAGAAAAAGAAAAAAAAAAGGAAAAAAAGGGGGGGAAATAAATAAATAAATAAATATAAAAGAAACATATTAGTCTGGTTTTGTCACTGCTCAAGCTTTACTTTTAAGATCCACCATATAGATGAAGAGTTGATCCAAACATCCAAATGTCTCTCTACATATGTTTTAAAAAAAGGAGGATGAATGAAATTAAAGACACAGAGATATTAGTGTAAACCAGTATTAATAACTTAGGAACTTTGCTGCTAGAACAATAAAGCCTATGCAGAAGTGTTCAAAGTTGCTATTCATCGAGAATACACTTGAGGTTGGCTGCAGAAAGACTGGAAACACTGAACACAGCAAAAACAAAAACAGACTTTTGCAGCAATGAAGGCACATTTACAGCCTAGTTTAAAAAAACACATATTGTAAGATATTGGGATTAAAAGGAATACTTTTTCACAAACAGACCATCTTTTTTTTCCGTGGGGTCTTTACAGCGATAAATCTTCACCCGCCTCCAAGATGTCCCACCGTTAGGTATTCATGTGACCAGCTGGAACCAGCAGATGTGTCAATGGATTCCTACGCTGAGCGATCGACTGCTGTTCGGATTCATAAGCAGGGCGATTGACTGCAGCTTGGATTCATAAGCTGCGTGATTGACTGCTGTTGGCACAATAGCTGCCAGCGGCGCAAGTGGTGGCTGACAAACGACAGAGTTGAGTTGGCGGCGAGGGAAATTACCTCAGCTCTCTGTGAAGCAACCCGGCAATCATCCCACATCCCCGTGTCTTTCTCAGTGCCTTTTTTTTTTTACTGCCACACTCAATCACTGCCACGCAGATAATACAGCCGACTCACACAAACACATTCACGGCACACGCAGAATAGCCTCCCCGACGCACTTACGCTGAACTTCTAAGACACATAGATGATTAGAGCATCCGTACGCTCCTCGTCATAAAGAGCAACATGCTTTTAGATACAACAAAGTCAATGTGACAGCGAGAAATGGAAGGAAAAATGCTCATGAAGACGCACTCTCTGCTTTCTGTCTCAAATTTAATTGTCTCGAGGAACCTTAATCACGGCGAGCTGACTGCTTAAGTCAATTTATATTATGTTTTAATTGACTGTACAGCCGTCAGGTGGCAGCGGTTATGAAGAGTGGGAGAGGAAAGAGCCACATTATGCTGCATTAAAGTCGATTAATTGGAAAAGTCCTCCGTGAGGGGCCTGCACTCCTTCACTGCCACCGCTCCCTACCCGTAATCATTTTTATTCACTGGCACTCATGCAGTATCTCTGCAAATAAATGTTTTATAATGACGGAGCTGCAAAGAGCGGGGATGCAGGGGACGCAGTGTTCTCAGAGACGGTTTAATCTTAGAGGAAACTTTGACTCTGATTAATGGCTTTTGTTCATTGTAGCTCAACAGCGTCTGAAAAGGAAAAGGCTCCCAGTGTCACGCTGCTATCTGAAGTCTGTGGGTACAAACACAAGAACTAGAGAAAGCTCTTCAGTGCTATGTTTACAAGGTAAGTGGAATATTTGGACAAAATGCTGACTTTGTCACACCATTGTAGCAACGACAGCATAAGGACACTATTTCTAACCTTATGAGTCTAACTATGCGAGGGGAAAAGTATAATAATAATCCTTCTCAAACAGTATCAATGTAGCACTGACCATTCTTATTATTGGTTGTTGGTGATTGTAACAGCATAATGATAAATCCTACACCTATTGTTGAATTATTAGCTATGCCTTTATTCAAACAAACAAAAACCTGGCACCTTATTACACTGGTGGCTAATCACACTTACTTGAACCACTTTGAATCACTCACTAAAAAGTTTTCCTGTCATATCAAACTTCTTGCTTGTGTTATATGTTGCTTTGGACAAAAGAGTCTGCTAAATAAACTTGCAGAATTGTAAAAATTGTAGCATGCACAAACTATAACAAAAAACTCTGGTAGCTCTACCTGAAAAAAATTTTAGCAACTTTTTTGCATTATTCATTAATGTTGCTGAAGCAAGATTGCTTTCTGTCTAAACCTCTTTTTTTGTTCTGAAAAATAAAATCCAAGTAAAGTGATTTTTATTTTTTCATGCAGATCAAACAAAACTAGTCTTTGTATGGTTTACTTTCGAAAAACAGTCACACTGTCTTGTATATTGAACAAATATTTTTGACTTCAATACTAGATATATTTGAATTTTTATTGTTGATTTCAGGGATTCAATTTGAGCTAAACTTCCCCCCCAGATTTCTTTTTCTCAGTGCACACAGTAAGTGCTGCCATGATTGTGTTGTTTGATAACTGTTTAATATTTTTTTTATTTTGAAAAACTCCTTTCAGACATGTAACTTAATGTTTATGCTTATCATACATGGTCGAATCTCAATATGCTTTTAAGGACCCATGACTGATGGCAGCCCTGATCATAAAAGGAGATTTTGTTTCATTTTTTCTTTTTCAATGAAACATTATTTCTCTTTCACAAAGAGGAAACTATTTTGAAGTTTGCTTATAAAAGTAAATCTTTCTTCGTTTTTTCTTCATTTTAGTCACAAATAATTTGCTCCTCATTAGTGATGAACAGTAACACGTTACTGTTACAGTATCACTTTTTGTAGTAACAAGTGGTGTAACAAGTTACTATTGAAATCCAGTAAAAAAAAATTACAGTTACTCACCTAAAAAAGAACTAGTTACTACCTCAATGTTGGTATTGATGTTTTAAATATTACAATCTGCAGATTGATGTCATCATGTTTGTCAGCCAAGCAGCAAGGAAGGTCGAGTCATGGTTGCCAGGTTTGAGGTTTTCCAGCAGAATCCAGCATCTTTTAGATGTTGGGGGTAGTTCCAACAAACACAAGTTAAAATGACTTGAAAAGGCGATGTTATTATTTGTTAAAGTGAAATATGTGAGTCAGAAGAGCTTGTAACTGTATGTTCCATTGACAGTAGGGCAAAGCAATTTTTCTTAAACGGATAATGTAATACATTTAGTAACTTCATTTGAAAGGATCAATTCAGACGATAAAAAGTGAATTGTGAAAGTGAGAAGGAGTTTGACTTCGGTTTTAACTGTGCTCTCTTTGTACAAAACAAGCATGAATTAACATTAAATATCAAATATATATTAAAAAAGAGATGATTAAGTTATTAAAGTATAAGAGATATCAAAAATATATCCTACAAAAGAAGAAAGAACAAATATTTACACATTTAAATTAAATAGTGCGATGAATGTGCAATGCAAATAATTTGCAAGTAGAACATAAGAAACAGGCTGTTGTTGCCTGTGAGGGTGACCATAATCAGTAATAAGTTATTTTTGTTAATGACATTTTGTGTTTTGAAATAACATAATTAGAGGTTTCTTTGACAAGTTTGATTTAAATGGGCTTTTATATATAAATGTATGGCTGCCACATGTTGTATTAAGATCAACAATAACAGTAAAAAAGAAATGTGGTTGGAAAAAAGTAAGTTACAAAAGTAACCATGGCTGCTGTCTGGGAAATGGATATGAAAATGTTTATATTTTATTATTGGGTCTTTTTGCAGAACATTAAGTCCCGAATTACAATGAAACTTTGACGTCCACAGAAGAATTGATGATCAGTGACATGTAGAACTTAATTCAGTTTGGTGTCATTTCTTAACTTGTTTCTTTGTTATTAAATTTCCTTTGCTCCAGGCTTTTATTTCTATAAGTAATATATAAAATCTGAGTCAGCCCCACTCTTCAGTGAGGATGCAAGAAAATACAGGAAACATTATCCTGACATAATATGACTGAGAGTCTCTTTTTGATTCTAGCACACGGTGAGTCAGTGTGACTGTTGATCACCAGAGGATTCTGTCTGTAGCTAATTATTGTTTCACTTTTTAATGAGGGGGCCCCTGGAGGCCCTCTCATTAAATGAGTTGTCAGTAGCAGCAATCTGAGCGTGACCCATAAACCCGTAATGCACAGTTATGACCTGAGTCCTTCTCCTTGTTGTTGTTGGACTTCAGGACCAGATCATAAAATGTGGCGTCATAAACAGAGGGGATGATTTTGAGATTTTAAGACCACCCTGGACTTTGTTTTTATCCTCACTCGTAACTATTGTTTTCTTCATCTCACATTTTCTCAAACCTCTTTCATAAAAGAATGAACACTGAATCAATATGATTGACCTTCTTTACCCTCACCTCTGATTGGAGAAAGCATTTTAAGAGCTCTGACAACCACAAGGGCCTGCTGTTGTTATAAGAGGAGGATGGTTTGTCCTCTAAAGGCTTAAGGGCTCTTCTGCATTGACGCAACATTTCAAAGGATTATGGTCACCAAGTATAAGATGCTGTGGTTGGAGCTCTGTTTGCTTTTTAGATCAAAGAGTGTGTAGAAAATGCACAATGGAGGACCAGAAGTCAGAATCCCAAGAGACCAACGTCTTTGAATACAAGAGAAACCAACCACCCTTCAAATCCTCTTCAACTCACTGAACATAACATGTTGTGATT
This sequence comes from Thalassoma bifasciatum, assembly GCA_008086565.1. NCBI lineage: Eukaryota > Metazoa > Chordata > Actinopteri > Labriformes > Labridae > Thalassoma > Thalassoma bifasciatum. The sequence goes on along the minus strand of RPOG01000978.1, from coordinate 137,935 downwards.
GGACAAGGCAAAAAAAAATTCTTTCATACAATTTCAAATGATAGTCGACTGCAATAGAAAATTCATTAATTGCTGAACTGATAATTTCTTTGCAAGAAAGAACCGAAAGAATGGAAGTAACTAACTTCACCAAGCTACGACAATCATCGTATCAGGGGTTCTAAAAGTAGGGTCTCGACCCCTGGGTGGTCCAAAAGTGCCCTCCAAAATCAAAAACCATTTACAGCTGTGGTTTTCCTCCGTTATTATAAAAATAGAAGGAGAAAAGAAAGAAGAAAGAGATTTCTTACTCCTGGATCCTGGCAGCTTATTTCAAGCTCGGTCAATGTTAAAAGCTCTTAAGCTCTGCAGGGGTCTGAAGGTCCATACTTGGTCTGAGAAAAAAGGCTGAAACACTCCATGTAGCAACAAAAAAGACATAAAATCACTGAGATGATGAAATTGACTGCAACTGGATGGATAGATATATGGATGGGTGGACAATAAGATGAGTGGGTGTTTGGCTGAATGACTGAAAAGACGGCTTGATAGCTTGATAGTTGGTTGGTAGAATGGATGTCTGGGTGGAAAGCCGGATAAATGTCCAGTTGTATGGATGCTAGGATGGATAGATGGATGAATGGATGGATGGATGGATGGTCAGATGAATGACTAAATGGATGAAAATAACAATGGATGGATGGATATTTGGCTGGATGAATGGATGGATGGACTGCTGGATGGAGGGATAGATGGAAGGATGGGAGGGTGTCCAGCTGAATGGATGGATGAATGTTTAGATGGATGGATGGATAGATGGATGGATGGATGTTTGGATGAATGGATGGAAGGAACTATGGACAGACTGCTGGATGAATGGTCAGATTGATGGATAAACGGATAGAGGAACAATGGGTGGATGGGTGGATGGGTGGATGGATGGATGGATGGATGGATAGATGGCTTGATATGTATTCCACTTGATGACTATACGTCTTGATGGATGGAAGGATTTCTGACTGGATAGATAGGTAAATGTATAAGTAGAGGGCTGATGGCTGAATGGACGGATGGATGGATGGATGGATGGATGAATGGTCAGATGGATGAATAAATGGATGAGAAGAACAATGGATGGATGGATAGATATTTGTCTGGATGAATGGATGGATGGATTGCTGGATGGAGGGATAGATGGAAGGATGGGAGGGTGTCCAGCTGAATGGATGGATGAATGACTTAGATTGATGGATGGATGGATGGACGGATGGATGGATACCTGGCTGGATGAATGGTCAGATGGATGAATAAATGGTTGGAAGGAACTGTGGATGGATATTTGGTTGGATGAATGGATGGACAGACTGCTGGATGAATGGTCAGATTGATGGATAAATGGATGAAAGGAACTATGGATGGATATTTGGTTGGATGGATGGATGGATAGATAGTTGGAGGATTGCCTTGATATGTATTCCACTTGATGGCTATATGTCTTGATGGATGGAAGGATTTCTGACTGGATAGAAAAATGTATAAGTAGAGGGTTGACGGCTGAATGGATAGTTGGATGGATGAATAAATGGTCAGATGGATTAATAAATGGATGAGAAGAACAATGGATGGATGGAAGGATATTTGGCTGGATGAATGGATGGATGGATTGCTGGATTGAGGGATGGTTGGAAGGATGGGAGGGTGTCCAGCTGAATGGGTGGATGAATGATTAGATGGAAGGATGGATGGATGGATGGATGGATGGATGGACAGATGGATGGATATCTGGCTGGATGAATGGTCAGATGGATGGATAAATTGATGGAAGGGACTATTGATGGACATTTGGTTGGATGAATGGATGGACAGACTCTGGGATGAATAGTCAGATTGATGGATAAATGGATAGAGGGACAATGGGTGGATGGTTGGATGGATGGATGGATGGATAGTTGGATGATTGGCTTGATATGTATTCCACTTGATGTCTATACGTCTTGATGGATGGAAGGATTTCTGACTGGATAGATAGATAAATGTATAGGTAGAGGGTTGACGGCTGAATGGATAGTTGGATGGATGAATAAATGGTCAGATGGATGAATAAATGGATGAAAATAACAATGGATGGATGGATATTTGGATGAATGGATGGATGGACTGCTGGATGGAGGGATAGATGGAAGGATGGGAGGGTGTCCAGCTGAATGGATGGATGAATGTTTAGATGGATGGATGGATGGATGGATGGATGGATGGATTGATGGATGGATAAATGGATGGATGGATAAATGGATGGATGGATAAATGGATGGATGGATGGACGGATGGATGGATAAATGGATGGAAGGATTCCTAACTGGATAGATAGATAAATGTATAGGTAGAGGGTGGACGGCTGCATGGATAGATGGATGGATGGATGGATGAACAGACTGACTGCTGGATGGATGGATTTTTTGACTGATAGTTTGTTGTCATTAAGGTCATAAAGTGACACTTTGGTTGCATTTGGAGCAAAAAAATCGAGACAACTATATTATAACTATTTTTGTCTATATAATAATGTGTATTCCTGGGTATTTACAACATTTCAAAGAGTAAAACTGGTTAAATAGAACTACAACCAAAGGAAACAGTTGATGGAAATGTGGGAAGAGAGAGGTTGAAGAATTTTTTATCAGAACAGGCATCTGCTCTTGGTACCAGGACTCACAGTGCGGAGCTGGACCAGTTGTCAGAGTGTACAGGGTGGGCCATAAGTTTCCATACATAGGAAATTGTATACTCTACCTTTTTTATATGTCTGAGATCCCCAGATCTCTCCCTTCTTGGTTTCCATCTTTGGAGCCACTTGAAGGCCATGGTGTGTCAGGTGAAGATATGAGACAATAATAATCTCAAGGGATGTATCATCAACACCATTACAAGCACAACTTCAACTGTGCTAATGCAAGTTCATCAACAGAAATAATGGCAATCATATAGACCACATTATATAAATAAAAATTGATAGTCCGACATAAAACGTTTATTTTATCGATGTATAGAAACTGATGGCCCACCCTGTAGTTTTAAGTGTGCAGGAGAATCTTGCTGCTTTGAGTTTGTGTCCTGAGAAATGTGATGCAGAGTATTTCTGTTTATGTAACTGCTCAACATGAAGGTGAAGCGAAGCTCTTTTGTCATGCTTTTCTCATCCCTGATGAAGATTAAACACTATGTGAGCTGTACAGCACATGTGCTCTGTGCATGTGCTCACCAGACATGCAGCATGACAGAGGTTTAATGGATCCATTGACTTACTTTGATTCAATATGAACTGAACAATTTTATTACATTGTTTTAAACAAATGCACAATATGACAAATAGAGAGAAAAATAACAAATCAAAATGTGAAACTAGAACAAAGGAATAAATTATAAGCTCTTAGCGACAGGGTCACATTTAACATGCTCAGGATTTGTACCACTATTTCTTCTTACCACTGAGCTTTTATTTTGAGTTTTCAATCAGACTCTTTATGACGCCCTAAGTGCGCAGCACTCACACTGGAGGCTTACCATGACTATGATAAACACCGTAATTGGACTCGAGGCTTAGGCAGACCTCCATCGAGGCCTTAATGAGACCTTAATTGCCACCTCCTATATGATGAGGTTGGAGCCTCAACATAAATGTTCTTTTTATGCTGGTTGCTCACAGCTTGTTCCATTTTGTTTTGTCCCCTTCAGATCGCTTTGTGGCAGGGTTTCCCAGCCTGCTAATTGACTTCTGCCAGCATTTTATTGGTCATGGCTTTCTCTTTCTTTCTTCTTCTTTTTTTTTTTTTTTATTTCTTAAAAACCTCAAAGCTTTCTGATCTGTAACTAGATTAGAGACTAAGGGCCTGACCTACTAAAATCTTAAATAATGAGTGCTAAATTGTGTATGCAAACTCAACTATTGCCCATGTTGTGAGTGGGCATGTTACAGCCGATCTGGGGGGTGTGAGATGTTGATAACAGGCACAAAGTGGTGCAGATCACCCTATTTAAATAAGGATTTTTGCATTAGCTACTGTCTGTATCCATGAAGAGTTTGGAAGAGCAGAGGGACTGTAGAAATAAATGACGTTTGGAGCTATGGAGTTGAAGGCCTTGGTGGAGGAAATAAAAATCGAGATACAGTCAAGTTCAGTTCTGCTTGTTTCAAAACACAACAAAATTTATTTTAACTTTTTAACAGAAAATATGAATGGTAACACAAAAGACTTTCTGTCATTCATGGTTAGAGGTTGGGTGGTACTCTTTATGAATCGTATTAACAACAGAAACTTCAAAAATGACCCTGTTTATTTTTTTATACACACACACATATAACAAGCAAACAGATGACAGGTGAGGATGGTTACCTTTAATAGACATTCAAACACATTTGTGTTCACTTTTGTGCATTTATCAGGACAAAATCACCAGAGTTGTGTTAACTTCTTAACAGGGTCATTTTTGAAGTTTCTGTTGTCATTATGATTTAAAGAGAGTAAACTTTTTTTTTTTTTCAATAAAAAAACCAACAACATTTTCTGAGAAAAGGCCAAAAAAATCAAAAATTCTGCTGGAGGGTGTAAACTTTTGGGCACAACTGTATGTATACTTGAAACTACAGGGTGGGTCATAAGTTTCCATACACACACACACACGCACACACACACGCACACACACACACACACACACACACACACACACACACATATATATAAAAGCTATGTTTTGAGTCATGTACTGGCATGATAACTGGACAAACTTACCTACTCCTGAAAAAGTGTTCACACATTTATGATTTATGAGATCCTGCAGAGAAGCTAGTGTTTTATTTTGGTGGAAGATTCCAATGAAGCTATCTATTTTCATAATCCCAATTCCAAAAGTTTGTACTGGGACTTTTCCATAGCTGGCATCATTTCGTTAATGACATCTCAACATCAATGAAGTCCGGTTGTACCCCACAGTGCACATGCTATAAAAATGTAATCAAGTTGTGAGCAGTGTCCTGAGTTTTCTGAGAGGCAGAAATATGTGGAGGATGGGTCTTAAGATGTTAATGGCATAATTTCAAAGTGATCTTTCCTAAAATTGTCCAATTTTCAAAACTTTACTCATTGCATCTTATCATGTCCACTTTATTGTGCTATTCTTGTCTGAAGCTGTGTTTCTCACAATGCTATGTTGTTAAATGTGTAAAGAACTTGACATTTCTCTGTGAATAAAGCAGGCTTAGTGAATCTGTCAGGTCCACGAGTCAACAAGTTTACAGAATGAATCCATGCAGATCTGATCCTCCACAGTTTCTGATTGTTGTAATGCATCTCAGAGAATCACACCTTCACATTTCACATGGATCACACATCTGGGAAATGGTATCTTGATTTTCAGGAAGCCTCCTGCAGATGACAATACAATAAAAAAGTGATTGTATCACATCCTCTAATCTGAGATTCTGACGCTGTAGGCCCTTTTCTCAACAGATAGAGAGAATTTCATAGGGATTCAAATAAAGAGCAACCTGCTGTTTGAATTTTCAGAAATGCTACATCAACATCTTTTGTTTGTCTCCAATATAAGAGTGCAGCAGGGGAGCTGAATAATGATCTTATCTTTATTTAATTAATCCAGATGCAGAGCTATTGATCTTTTTTTAATTCACCTTTCCCCTCCCAAGTTTTTAAAACTCTCGGCACATCCCTCTATGCCGTCTGAAGTTCAGGTGTTGCTGCACAATCTTTTTTAGGTTATAGGCCTGGATTTCCAATACACACCAAAAATGTCCAATGAGATCAAAAGAGCAGCACACAGCCAGAGTTAAGAGCAAAATCAAAAGTGCTGGGAGGAAAAAAAAGAAGAAGCAAGTTCTTCAAATAAAATCCAGAAATCTTTTGGTGTTGTCCTGGATGTTCCTGCTCTTCTCCTGCTTCTTCCTGGAGGACATTCTTTAGTGCAGCCTTTGAAGTCCTCCTCTTTACGGGGGCTGGGGGACATTCAGAGGTGGGTGGCTCAGTGAGGAAGTGTGCCAGGTGTGTGTGTGTGTGTGTGTGTGTGTGTATTATGTGTGTCTGTGCGTCTTCTTCAGCCTCTGCAGTTAGAGGAGATGAGCCATTTGAGTAACATCCACCAGAGGATCCAAGTTTCCCCCTGAACACTGATGATTTTAAAGTAGCGAGCTGAATATAAAACCTCTTTCTGATTAGGGTAAACTACGCTTTGGTTTGTTATCTGAAGGTACAATGTGAACCTTTTCTCATTTTTTTAACGCTTTTTTAACATGATTTGAGGTTTAGACCTCTGGAGAGTTCCTGAGCGCTCTCTCCATCTGTTTCACAAATCCCCCCTGAGCATTCAGAATATGTGTCCAATTCACTCTAAATTACTCCTTGATATAAACATGAAACGTTACCAGTATTTACCTTCAGAAGACTGCAAAGTGTCAATCCATCCAGTCAACCTCAGATAAACCCTCCAACCATGTTTCAAGGTAGAGTATGCAGAATCTTCATAAAAATTGTAAAAATAGTTTTTACAGGAACAACCCTGCATAATCGTTGTCTCTGGGCCTCTGTACTTGTGTGTCAGTGTCTGTGTTTGCCTCACCCCCTTATGCCTACCCCTCCTCACCTGTTTTGTTGTCGTTAGGGTTGAGCTCAGGACGCTTCTGGGCGGAGAGCAGGAGCTTTTATGGGTGGTGACCAGCCAATCACAGCGCGTCCAATGTGCATGTGACTTTGTGTGTTGCTGATAGCGGGTGGGAAACGCTATACTTAGCAGCTACGGTAGCCTCTGTAACAGAGAAAGAATGATTCTATATCTGCTGTGTCTCATTTACCTGCAGGAAGTCAGGTGTACGACTCTTGAGTTTCTCTCACGTGATGCTGCAGGTGCTGGCAGGGCTGTTTTTTACCGTTTATGGTGTGGTTACGAAGCTACGACTGTTAGCCTAACTATTAGTTACGGTTGGGGGCAGTGAGCATGTGCTGCAGCTGACGTTGAGCCACGGAGGAAGAGACGAGTTTTGATGCTGTTTGTAAACAGAGAAGCGAAAATTTCTGCATATTACACCTTTAAAGTTGCCTTGAACCTACTGAGTTTCTGCTTTGCTTTGTCTGTTATTATTATTATTATTATTATTATTATTATTATTATTATTATTATAACAACAACAACAATAAACACACCAGCCACGTCATCAGATACACCTTGCTCATACTAGGTTGGCTTCCAAACTGTTTTAAGAATTTATGGCAATGATTCATCCCTGTGTAACATTCCTCAGAGACTCTAGTTCATAGGTCCTGTTGTCTTTATCTTTAACCCATTCTGTCCATTCTTTACTGACCTCTGGCATCAAGAAGGCATTTAGTTACAGATAACTATTGCTGACCGAATATTTTCTCTCTTTGGGACCATTATCTTTTTTTTATTACTATTTGTGGCGTTTGTGCCTTTATTGGATAGGAGGGAGGATAGTGGATAGAGTGGGAAAGGGGGAGAGAGTGGGGAGTGATATGCGGGAAACAGGCCGCAGGCCAGATTCTAACCCACTCGAGGGCGAACCTCATGGTGTGGCCATCTGTGTTCCCATTCTCTTTAAACTCTAGAGATGGTTGTGTGTTAAAATCCTAGTGGATCAGCGATTTGTCAAACACTCAGACCAACAACCACCCACCATGTTCAGAGGCGCTGATCAACTAAAGGTTTACATTTATAGAAACATGCAAGGTTGAAAGCATGCACATCAGCTGTGTCTGTTGAGTGTTTGGGACAGTGTTTTTCCTCACACGCGTCGACATATTCGGACTATCAGATATCAAAAGAAGTTTTGAGATATCGTCCATCCAGCAACGTCATTTGTGAGCTGCTGGATGAGCAAAGGGTTGATTTGGGGTCACAAAAAGGAGTCTCCTATGGAATAACTCCTTCAACACTGCATTTTCTTTTGATTGGATCACTCTAGCACATCAGCACAGTTAGTGCTGGCATCTCTTAAAGTGCTTTTTCTGCTGAGCTGTCCCAAGTGTTGAATGCTATCACGCAGGATGGGCAAGTCTGTTCAGTTCCTATGCACTCAGGACACAGTAAATGACTAAAATCATGAATGTAATGCTCATTCAGGGCAGCGATGGCAAACATCCTACAATTGGTGGTTGTCTGATACATTTCTGAAGCACATTTACATTTGACTAATTACTTATTGGTATTTTCTCTGTTACTTAAAAATATTTCAGGGACATTTTACAGTTAACTTTATTGAATGGAAATTATCAGCACCCTCTGCAGTTTTCTTTGTGCCATAAAGTTTTTTGGCGTTGGGAAAATTTAAGACGGTGATCTCACTGTCAAAGCATAGATACATGGCACCACCTTATGGGATGTTTATTATGAAAACCCAGAAATTAAAATCAATATTTCCAGAATAATTCAGACAAATAGAGTTTACATTGGAAAGATGTGTTAGTTTCAGATCCAAATCGTCAAATTGTCATAACTGCTAACAGTGATTGTTTTCTTCATAAAAACAAATTACCACAAATGCATATCACAATGAAACAGTCTTTTTAAGGAACAGTTCATTGAGGCCCATCTCTCTTCAAAGAGCTATCCTTAAAATGAAGAACCACAACCAGCATTCAGTCTGTCCTTGGACTTTTGCACAGTGAGTTTCAGGGTCTAGTGTTTTGTCGAACCACAACATTTCTGAAAAAAATTGGTTTGTGGTAAAACCAATTACTGGATATGATATTGTTGCAAACTTTGGGTCATAACACAAGATAACGTCCATTTTTGACAATTGTGTACCTTTACATATCATTATAGTCCTCCAAAACAGACATTTTCAAAGGCAGGAGCTTTAGATGGAGTTTTAAACAGAGTGACAGCTCAGGTTGTTATAATCCAGGGTTTGAATCTCTCATTAAGAGAGTGTTTAATATACCTGCTTTTACTTTGGTGGGAAATTCCAGCCACAGTTTCAGTCCATTTTATACAGTTATGTTAGCGTCTCCGTCAATTGTCCAGTGTTTCTTTGGTCTAACCATCAGGGGCAGTCAAAGTCAGGAAGTGTTTGGTGAAACATCTGAGGCGGAAAAAAACGAAGGAAGCAAAAGGAAATGGATTTAAATTTCCATCTGAAGAATGAAGCCTTTGCTCTTTGCTGCACCATGATTTGTGACCTGACGCTGCCTCTGTGCGCGGGGTGAGCTTCCCCTCGGTGAGATGATGAATCCACTCTACTCACTGACTCTGCATTCATCTGATGTGCCTTTCCTGGTGAGCACCTAACAGAGGGGAAAAGACTCGTGCCTCCTCCTCTGGCTGACCGTGCTCTCTCTCTCTCCCCTTCTCTCTCTCTCTCTCTCTCTCTCTCTGAGAATCTGCAGACAGGCAGAACTGATTGCACAGAGCTCAAGCATGCAAAACACACATTAAGGTCATACTGTACTGTGGTAAACTGAATAATGAGATTTTCTTCTGCACCGTGGGCAGACAGCAGCCCTCTCTTTAGCAGTCTGATAAACAATTATTATAATTGAGTTTAGAAAGAGTGACGCCACAAATCAGATTGTTTCAGCTCGGCAAACACACTAGAAAGAGAGTCTGCAGTCCCTCCCTCTGCAGGGCTTCAAGTCAAATACTTTTTATTCATACAGCACAAAATTAAGACTGAGCATACCTCATCCAGTTTAACCCTTTAAACGGCAAAGTTGCAAAGTTATGGTGCCTCATGTAGTTAGTACTTTACACCAGGAGATGGTGAACATCTGTAACTTCAATCCGAGCGATATTTGTGAGCATGTTTCTATTCAAAGTTTTGGACTTATATACATATAAAAAAATAAAATAAACACACACATACACAAACACACACACACATCTGAGAGCAAGAAAGCAAACTTTATATTCACCCTGTGATGAAGATGTTCAGTCGTCCAGTGAGACAGAAGTGAGGAGTCTATACATAACAGCAGCAAGTCCGTTCACCGTGACTGTCAACAAGCCGCACATACTGGACTGCTTTGCTCCAATGCGTCCGGCGTGACATCATAGATGGTCAAAGAACCGCTAATAATGAGAGGAGGTAGCGGGAATGTAAAAAAATTGCGGAGTTAGTGGCAGACATGGTAGAAGCTGTGTTTACCGTTTTACTTTTACAGATGCTTACAGATTTTCTGTACTTGAATGAATTTACTCTCATTCCAAACTTTGGGTCATACCGATGATTTTTGCTGCTACTTTTACAGATGTTAACCGAACATCTGTTCTTTGAATTTTGTTTGGGGGGAATAAATGAAGCCATGGGGTTTAACTTTTAATCTTGTGAGCTTTTTTTTTTTTTTTTTTTTTTTAATGTTATGGTCGCCTTTTTGAGTCTGTTGTTCGAAGGAGGCCGTAACATATGGGGGCTCGTCCGGGATGAACCCGGGACCTCTCGCACCCCAAGTGAGAATCATACCCCTACACCAAACATAGACCACAAGATAGAGTGTGATTCTAAATTATTATATCTGTATATTCTTGGAACTTTTGCACTATACTTTTTCTTGCATTGCTGCTGTGACTGTGAATTTCCTCACTGTGGGATGAATAAAGCAGTATCTTATCTCTTGTATCTTATACCTGACCCCTTACATGAATCAAGCTAAGGTGAGGGGGAGTCCTCATGACAAAGACGCTGATCACACGGCGCCTGGAGGGAAGCAGCTGTACAAATCATCAGGTTATAAAAGTCGCAAGCATAGTAGTTCAAAATTATTTCTCTAGCAGCAGCCAGACTTGAGTGGTCAGGTTAAAAAAGAAAGGGCCGTTGAATTAATGGTAAAGAAAAATCTGCTGATGGTGGAAGAAAATTTTGCTCATCATGTTTCTTGAAATAAGAATAATGTGTCAATGCAAGAGACCAAGTAAGTACATTTTGTATACCCCATTGTAATTTTTTTACTATTTTCAAAAAATTCAGGTGTCTTTTAATATCACAAAATATATTAGATTGAATTAGCATTTAATAGATATTTTTCTCTATCTGTCAGGGATATGTGGCTCTTAAGAAATTTGAGAAGACAATTTTACTGCTAATGTGACATTAACACTTGTTTAGATTTCAGTTTTTGTGGGTTAGAGTGGTCACTACACTAAAAAAATGGCATTGAAGGTAGCATTGAAGCATTAACGTGTGCAGGTAAAACAATGAAACTTGAGAGTTTTGGGTTTGTGACACAGAGAGAGACTCTGCCTCTGAACTCTTCTCTACCAGCTGTTTTCAGACTGCTCTCTCTCTCTCTCTCTGCCCGTCCACTGTGACAGCTCTCAGAGCCACATCACCATCTGCTGGTCGACTCTTCCTCATCTATGTTTTCTCCACGCTCTCAGATTATAACACAATTTCAGACGTGTTGCTAAACTCAACCAGCGGTGACAGCCAGCAGAGGGAAATGAAACTGTCCAAGCTCAAAGTGGTTCAGAGCAAGAAAACAAGCAGCCAATCACAAAGAAGGCCACGCTGCAGGCAGCCAATCACACAGGAGGATGGGGAGCATTGGGCTCTGCTGAAGGGGGATGACAGTGTTTTTTCTCTTTTTTTTTCTGAGGGCATGAGGTGAAGAGGACTGTCAGTGCTGAAGCATAATGTCTTCACAGCTTATTATGGGATAGATCTGTCTAATTCTGACCTTTGGAAACAATCCTGCCAACAGAAACATTGTTCTATCCAAAATTTTGATGTATTAGACAAATGTGTTTTGGTGCATGTTGATGCTAAAAGTCTCAATAATCCTAAAACTGGAGTCTGATTTCTTTACCACATTTGTACCCTCGTTTTTTTTGGTAGATCTAAGGGAAACATTCAAATAAAGTTTCAACTACCATCGTGTTATTTACAGACCCTTGTCTAACTCATTTGAAAATAACCTGAAAGGATGAAACAGAGCTGATTGGGCAGGTTTTCATGGAAAGCACCTGCAGATGAAAGTGAGAAAAGTGTGAAGAAAAGCGCAGAAATCAGCCAATAAGATTCAATTATCCAGTTGAGCCATCAACTGGTCATCTGATCTTCAAGCTAAATATGGAGCATTACACTTAATAACATCAGTAACAATAACACTGTGTATTTTTTTTATACAATTTCCTCATTCATAAGTAAATTTATCTTATCAAGTACTGTGTAACAAAATAAATTGTGTTTTGGGGGGATCTTGAGCAAATTATATCATTTCAATCAATTTCAATGGGGAAAATTATTTGACATACAAGTAGTTTGAGCTCACGATTAATGAAATAAACTTGTAACTTAAGTCACCACTGTACTCTAAAATTTAAACCCCTATGTCTTTGAAGTCTTTTTCCTCTCTTATTTGTAATATCAAGTTTTAGGTTGCTGTAGCTAAAGTAAAACAGCACTAATGACATTTCATTTCAATTTCAGGCAGGACTTACCACCTACCCATACTGCCTAAGAAACCAAAAGCTGTTTTAAATAACCAGGATATAGAATGCAACACAGGATAGTTTGAATAGTGGATAAACATCCTCAGACAACTTCTGCACAAATTCAAGCTGTCCTACAGACCCAGGGAGCAGAAGTTTCGGCTCGGACCATACGTCATCATCTGAGTGAGAAGAAGCGCTATGGCAGGAGACAGAGAAGAACCCCACTGGAGGAGACTAAGAGACATAAAAAAGTCAGACTGGAGTTTTCAAAAATGTACCTGAGTCAGCCTCAATCCCTCTCGGTGAGTGTTTGTGGACAAATATTCTCTACTAAAGTAGAGCTTTTTGGAAAACAATGTCATTCTACTGTTTACAGAAAACAGAATGAGGTCTACAAAGAAAAGAACACAGTATCTACAGTTGGTGGAGGTTCAATTATATTTTGGGGTTGTTGTGCTGCCTCTGTCACTGGGGGCCTTGACATTGTGCAAGGAGTCATGAAATCTGGAGATTATCAACATCCTTCTGGGCTGTAATGTAGGGCCTAGTGTCAGAAAGCTGGGTCTGTGTCAGAGGTCGTGGGTGTTCCAGCAGGACAATGACCCAAAAAATACCTCAAATAGCACCAAGAAATGGTTGGAGAGTTCTGAAGTTCATATTTTTCAACAATTTTGCGTTTTGATTCCTCAGACACTCCTCGGCTCTTCTTTCTCTTCTCCGTTCTTGGTGTGACGCACAAAGGCTCACAACACAAAGGTTGAGTCAACTTTAGTACATTCTAACTGGCGTCAGGTGTGATTTCTATATCACCAGCACCTGTTACACACCACAGCTGAGTTTAAAGAAGCATCACCTGCTTGAAATTAAATGATTTACCCACAATTCTTAAAGGGTGCCAACAATTTTGTTCGGCCCAATTTTGGTGTTTTGTGTAAAATTGTCTCCATTTTGACTTTTTTCTTCGTTTTTTCCCCAATGCACATCAAGGAAATAAACCCATTCATACCAAAAACATTCGTAATTTGCCTTTTTGGAAGAAATGGTGTACTTTCTGGAAAAATTCCAGGGGTGCGAATTCTTTCATGCATGACTGTACATTACACATAAACATGTGAGTTGGCTGAAAATACTTTGTAAGATATTATTCAAAATTTTTATGATCAGAACTTGTAACTCACACATTCTTCTTCCTCAAAATATTCAACCAAATAAATCAAGCCGATAAAAAAGTGCACATGGAAGACGACACAACAAACCTGGAGAGTCTCCTGCATCTCAGTGGCACAGAATAAGGAATAATATGTCTAATACCAACCCAAGGCTCAATGCGTGCAGCCATCTCTGGAGGGGTACAGAAGTAAAAGAGAGACTGAGGTCTGTGAGCTGTGGAGAAGAAATAATGTGACTCTCAATCCCCATATAAGAGCTCACATGCTGTTGTAAGATAAAATTAAACACAAATAGAAAATTTGGTTGACTCAGTTCTTCGATCATGCATTAATCCATTTCTCTTCCATGATAAAACAGTATTAATGTTCCATGTGAAGTTGGTGGTTTATTCCTGACCACACAGAGGTTTCTCCCTCCGTATTACTGCAAGAATGCATTTATATTAATATTTCAGTAATGTTATTTCCCCACTATCCCGCTCTTCTCTTAAAGTCCCAATGGATCAGCAGCATGGACCACCCAATGAAAACACAGCAGCTGAAGACTGAAGGCTTTCCAGATTCACAGGGAAGACTTTCCACATGGATACACCCTCTGAATGTTTCCTCTCCAGGCTCTTCTCAAAGAAATGTTTCTCCTCGCTGCTCATCTCCTCAGAGACGCGTTTAAGTGATTGGAACATTTGGATGATGGTGGACCTCGGGTGGCATATGGGTCACAGGAAGCAGAACAGGGCGGAAAAGATACAAGGAAGAATGATTAGCTAAGAGGAGAGCGTGCTAAAAATAGAATACAATAGTTAGCACAAGTTTCTGTGAGGAGGATGTCCTACCAGTGCTCATCTACCAACTCCAACCTCACCAAACAGAGCAAACATAACCTGGCTCTTGATTTTATCGATAGAGTCTCAGGTTTGAACAGATCACTGCAGAATAACTGCTGCATGTGGACAGACATAAACATGACAACAAACAGCTTACAGTCTTATGTCTTCTGCTCATTTCTGAACTCTGGAACTGACTGATAGTTGAATAAGTTTAGATTCTAAATCGAAATCTTCTCTCAAAGTATCAACAAAATCACACACTAGAAATGATCTGATGTACAGAACATAACTGTTCTGTAAACTTGTGTGAAAGTAGCAGCAGACGCGGCTTCTACCCAGTCTAATGAGAAAAATCATCAGTATGACCCAAAGTTTGAGATGAGAGTAAATTCATTCAAGTACATACATCTGTAAACATCTGTAAACACCTGTTGCCACAACCTGGCTCAAAAGACCATGACAAAGGGAGACAAACACCATGTACCCTTTTTAAATAATACTTTATTTAAAACAAGGTTAAGCCAAATCAAACCAAATCAGAACTCAAACCTAAGTACTAACTGCATGAAATGTGGGAGATCAGTAGAATCAGTGGTGTGTGGTGTGCATGTGTGGGAAGTGTGTGTGTGAGTGTTGAGGAGAGTAACCCAAGCAAAAGGTTAACCTAAGAAAACATGATTAACCAAAACCAAAATGCAATGTACCTGTTGGAAGGGAAGCCAAGAGAGAGAGTGTTAGTAAAAGCCAGAACTTAAATAACTTCAGCACACTGAACCCAGGTGTGCTGAATCACTCCAATTAACATCCTGCAGGGAGAAGGCATGTTAACCACTCCCCCAAGATGACATCACTGACCTGCTAGGGCATCACATGTAAACACCTGTAAACATCTGTAAAAGTATAGCGGTAGACACAGCTTCTACCATGTTTGCCACTATCTCCACATTTTTTTAGTATAAGCTGTGTTTTGATATCATGCCCGATGCGGTTGAGCAAAGCAGTCCAGTATGTGCGGCTTGTGGACTGTCAAGGTGAACTGACTCGCTGCTGTTATGTGTAGACTCGTCACTTCTGTCTCACTGGACGACTAAAAATCTTCATCACATTCCTCTTCAGAATCTGAGTCAGCTGTCACTTGAAGAAGTACTTCGTCAATGGAGAACAGACCTCTCACTAAAGTTAGCTTTCTTGCTCTCTGTCTGTTTTATTTATTTATTTTTAATCTTATCATTATTTTTTTATACGTATATAAGTATAAATATCGCTCAAAATTGAAGTTACAGATGTTCCCCATCTCCCAGTGTAAAGTACTAACTACATGAGGCACCGTATTTGCAGCTATGGCTTGTTAAATTCAGCAATGCTGCTCGTCACAGTTTTGCAACTTTGGCGCTTAAAGGGTTAAGAAGTAGAATAAGTTTTACTCTTTGTGGCAAAACTCCACAGTATCAAGGAGTAAACAACACTTACATGTTTTATTTTGATAATGTTCTTTTTGGGTCTGTTTCTACTCATCTTTTCTAGCAGACACTGAGCGGCACATGAAGCAGGGAATTTTATTCCATTTACTTTATTGGCTCTACTACTGGGATCAGCAACTTAGTTGAGCCTCAGGCCAATTTTTTTTCCTGACAAACTTAATAACAGGCAAAAGTTACATCTTTAACAGACAAAGCCTGACTTTCATTCTTGAAAAACCCCATGATTTTTCATCTATTCTATCCTGTACAAAACCAAATTTTAATAAAGGTATGCATTTGAAATCAATTAAATTTGGCACAGACTGTTATTACTGATACATACTGTTACTGTTTTGGCCCTACTCTCTGTCTGTGATATAAAACAGACATTAACCTGTCCGTGATGAGGCTGTTTTCTTCAAACACCCACCATCACACATACTGCATGTTAAGACTGGACTGTTAAATAATTACCATTTCAAGTAACATCCATCTGTCTGAGCCTAACTAATGTGTTAATCATTTTGAGGAGATTTCCTGTGATGATTTATTTATCTGTTAGTAACACAGCTTATTCAAGCATGACGTCCTGAAACTGTTGTTGTTATAACGCTGAGATAAAGTTGTGTGATACATTAATAAAAGGTTTATAGCTAGCAGGAAAAAATGTCACAGTTGACAGCGAAGGTAGGATGAACAAAAAGGAGTGGACAGAAAAATCTGTGTTCATTTTACCTGACTTTATAAATGCCAAGGCCAGTCTGTCTCATCTGCAACCATGTTGTTGCTTCCATCCATCCATTTTCTTAACCGTCTATCCTGCTAATCAGGGTCGCGGGTGGCTGGAGCCTATCCCAGCTGTCATCGGGCGAGAGGTGGGGTACACCCTGGATTGGTCGCCAGTCAATGGCAGGGCTGACATAGAAACAAACAACCATTCACGCACACAACCACACCTACGGGCAATTTAGAATAATCAATTGACCTAACGTGGGCATGTTTTTGGTCTCTGGGAGGAAGCCACAGACCAGGGCCTTAGGGCCTGAAAAAATGTTTTTAAATTTTTTCCCAAACAGATTTTTTTTTTTTAAAGTTATAGACACACATTTGAAGGTGAAAAAGCTTATAAGCTATAAATTACTCAGTGTTAAAATGGATAAAAGAGAGTTAAAATGTTTTGCAAAGGATTAAAAAAAGATTATTAATGAAATTACAAAAAAAAAAGAAAGTCATATTTACATTAAGTTCACACTGTTTTATGTTGAATGCTCGGTTACAAATATTTGAAAAAAGACAATGGAAAACTTTTTTCATGCCTTAAGACGAATAAAAACACTCAAGGGAAAAATCCTGACACTGACTTTCATTATTCATGCATCAGAGGGTTAAGTTGGTCCAAGTATTTCCTTTTTCAGTGTAAGTTTTTATGTCAATATTATCTTAGAACTCAACAACTACAGAATTTGCTTCATAAGTGTAAATGAAAATTATCATTCTGTGGAAAAAAAAACCAAAAACATTATTAGTAGAGTCTTGGTGAGAAACAAATGAAAACTCTCCAAACTTGTGCATTAACAGTGAATGCCAAAGAATGTTATCTCTTATATTATACTTTTTGCTTATTTCAGAATTAAACTGATGAACCTGTTTGAGATTTCTTTATCCTGCAGCTGATTAACAGGTTAGGTCAATCTGCACTGCTCGTGTCATGCTGTTCATTTTGTCCCTACAGTCCCTGTAAAGCTTCCAGTCACTGTGTGTGTGTTTCCTTGAGTAAGTGTTTGTGTGTAATGTCCCATGGCCTCGATTAAATGTCGTGATGAGGAGCTTTGTACGGCCACGCCGTCGATGCACAACAGGATGCATTTTTAAAGAGCTGCAGTGTGGTTGAACATGTTGCTGAAAATGTTACTGTCACTTCTAATCCTGCATTATTCTCCCCCCCTCCACTCACTGAACACCTCACAGATGACGCCGCCAACAGGACTCTTTAATTATGGAAGCAGGTCGCTGTTTTAATGGAGACCCAGGTCCTGTTGGAGCAGGTGTATGAATGTTTCAGTGTGTGTATGTGCTCATGTGGTCTCTCTTCAGCATTAGTCTTCATTTGAAGATCGATTATCATTCAACCTCCATCAACAAATTCTCAAAGGACCAATAAAAAAAAAAAGGAAGAAAAATTGAAAACTTTTAATTTTAACTTTAATTTTTTTTTAATCAAATCACCTGACTGGCTACAAAAATTACAGATAAAAGGTCGAGATATTAATGAAAATTGTACTCAGTCCTCAACTATGATTTTAAAAGTAACTAGGTAGATTACATGGCGTAGTGATTACTTAAGTTCAAGCAAAAGTACAGACTTGAAAATCTACTCATAAAAGCACAAGTACCGCAAAAAACTACTTCATTACAGTAATCTGAGTATTTGTAATTAGTCACTTCCACCCCTGGCTGTAGGAAAGCTGATGTTAGAATCAGAACTTCGGTTTAGGATGAAGAAAGTGGAGGAGGAAGCAGATGGACTTAGCATGCAAGAAATATGTAAATGTCTGGAACAGAGCTGGTCGTTCCTCACAGACATCCAGCTGATGCTAACGTCACCATGAACAGAGATCAGCGCAGCCACTGAGTAAAGAGGAGATAAATGAGCTTGTTCTGTTTTTATCATCTCTGATCTCTGATTATGGGATACCCTCTCCACCAGGATATTGCTGCGGTGTATTAAAATAGTGACGCACACTGATGATGAACACAGACGGTATTGGAATACAATATCAGGGCCGTAGATTTCATCAGCGTGTGGGAGCAGCTGGATCTTTTTCATTTTCATGTTCAAGAATTCGGTTTCTCTAAGATTAATAATTGGATTTTTAATAGGGTTGTTTTATTTAGATGATTAAAGTTTATTAAACAGCAGTAAAACAAGACGACTAAAAAATTATAAAGTAGTGAAGCTTAATGTTTGTTTGAAACTGGTGCACTTGTTCAAGCCACACCATCTTCATATGTTGAAGAAAAGCCTGAATCTGTCAGTGAACTGAACAAAACACTCCAATTTTACAATTCACAAATAAATAAAAATCTTCTTGAGATTTGCTGAAATTATGAGGTCATCACAGAAGGATCCCTTAACTGTTTCATGACACACTGAAGGGCCGGGCCTCAATCATCAAGGTCTGCCCCATGGCTTTACACTTAACACACATCCAGAGGGTTGGCCAATCAGAGGGAAGGGGGTTTGTGGAGTGTGGAGCATTAAAGAGACAGTAACAAAAATGAAGCATTCATAAATGTTCCATTGGACAAACGCAGTGACAAAAAGGAACTGAAAAAAATGAAGTATGCATGCCAGGCCTGTAGTTGGGGATATAACTGGAGGAGCTGTTCACATGATAACAGTTTAGAGGCTAAAGTATAAGTGAATTGATCATCTGGTGTACATATTCAATGCTTCTTCACTGATTGTAGAAGTGACGCAATAAATATGCATAGTGTTAAAAGGAAGTCTGCAGATTTAGCAGGACAAGCATGACACAGTAGTCCACTACTGTAACTGTTGTTGTTCACGGCTAAGACACAGTTTCCATGTAAACTAGAGGTCAAAACACAACAATACCTTTGTTTTTCACCCTCAAAGCGTTGTTGTTTCAAACAGTGGCTGAAAGTAGGGATTTGAACTCTGCTGATTGTTTGCTCCACTGTTTTGGGAAAAATGAATGAAATGTTTGTTTCAATTGGTGTACATCTGAAATACAGTAGTATCTTATTAAATGCCAACATTTGTTTGGACCTTGAACACCTTCACTAATCCTTAAATGAAGTGGATCAGCCATCACTCAGTGCTACAGCGTCAGGTAAAAAACGGCGAAGAGTTGGTGACTGGAGCAAAGGAGCACAAGTGTAGAGCATGAAGCACACTCAGAGGCTGAGGTGCACTTAGGATGCCATTTTAAGATAACTGCTGCAGTCAAGCAGTGACATCAAACAACTGAAAAGCAGAAAAAATGACACTGAGTGCACGGTCTGGGAAAAACAAGTAGAAAAGATTGGCTTAAAAAAGCAGAAGAGAGCTAAGGTGTTCTCATTACTACACCAACAATCCTTCTGATTCACTGAAGGTCATTTTAAAGGTGTCATATTATACTTTTGAAAACAGTTAAAAGTCAATTGATGCAGAAGTCTGATGTCCCAAAGTCATGAATGTGGCTACTTTTCCAAAAGAACCACTGTGATCATGAGTTTAGACCTGCCAAAAACTTCTCTTTTTTGCCCTATCTCTCAGCTGTTTCAGTGTCTGCATTTGAATATGAAATGAACTCGAGCTCTCCCCGCCTCTTTCAGGAAGTGCTTATGGCGACTCAACTCAGATAGATCATTAAGTCATAATGCAGAAGCCAGGCATCCAGGACCCCAGAGACGCTGAACGTCTCATGGACGGGACAATGCCCAGCATCTATCCAATGATAGTCCAGTTTTCACGCAGTGGAGCAACCCACTCTTCGCTTCTCTATTGAGCCTTTCCTGTGATAAGTAGCTGATTCTAAACCAAAGACGAACGCGTCCTGGTGCATATTTAGTAAATGAAATATACACACAGTAATCCCCACTGCTATCGACTAACGTTTTGTGTGGAAAAACAGGCAAAGTCCATAGCATGCACAAAGCTGATCCACTAAAAGAGTGAAGATGTGGATTGTGTCTCTCATATGAGCAAAACAGTGAGATCCATACAGAAGGTGCGTTTCCATTACCCTTGGATATGTGCAAAATTTAAATGCCACTATAAAAAACTGGTAATGGAAACACCTGGATTCTGAAAAAGCACAAAAATATCACTAAAAAGTTTTTATGCTTTCATGAGGTGGTTTATCAGACGCTTCGACATTCAAATATATCACAAAAGCTCAATGGAAACACTTTTCCCGCAATTATACGTCACAGGATTAGACGTACCTGGTCACATGATCACTTCTCTGTGAATACAGGCGCGCTACGTTTGGACAGGGGAGGAGACAGAGACTTTTGACGCAATTATTTTTGAGAAAAACATAACGGCCATACTAGACAGCAAACAACAGAGGGATGCAGAGTGTTATAAGGAGATAGTCACTTCACTACACCTACAGGCAACAGGTTTTGAGTGTCCATCTTCCAGCAGTGAAATCTCACGGGATGATATTTGATGAGCGCCAAGGCGCTCCTGCCTAGAACAACCTTCAATGGAAACACGTTCAAAGCGCAAATATACTATGTTGAAATTTTAGGAATATCACTTTTATTTTGCGAAAAACTCTAATAGAAACCCAGCTAGAGTCTCACTTCATGAATGTTCATCTTTGTAGAGCTGACAGAGTGAACACATTATGATGATGTCAGCAGCAAAATAGAAGGTGAACTAAGACGACAGAATTAAAGTAAGATCACAGCTCTGTCGTTACTTCACAGGTGTTTCCTTCGTGCCGATGAAAACACTTAAACATCCGTGTTGAATTTCTGAGACAATGTAACAGTGATGGTGAACAAACAAAGCAGTTATATCTGCACGATTAAGTCCTCAACTGTTGACTCCTGAAGTGTAATTTTTATCACAAGACCACAGAAGACTGGCTGATTCCTGTGCAGCTGATATCTAGTGCACACGAGGAGGTTTATCCATGTATGATATTGACTGTGTAGTTCGTCGGAGGAAGCTACAGAAGGCGGGAGGAGGTGGAGCAACTGGCAGACGTGGTGATGACGTCAAAACTGGCTTGATTTCAAAACAGCTCGCTTAAGTAACTCATATAAAAGTGGATTTTGTGTAATAGGGAACCTTTAAATAATGACTATACTTATTCCATTGTAATGTGAAAATGTATTTAAACTGTCAGGGTAGCTGTATTTGTGTTGATACAGTGTTGGATGTTTCAAAAACAGACTCCCAGTATAACCAGATGATAAGTCAGATCTGAATTCACATTGACACATCACCTACAGTCTGTTTGTTTTCAACCATTGGGACTTGATGTGTAATTCCTAAATAAAAATTGCCATTACCTGTTAAAGTGAGGCTACCATCATC
Organism: Thalassoma bifasciatum; assembly: GCA_008086565.1. Lineage (NCBI taxonomy): Eukaryota > Metazoa > Chordata > Actinopteri > Labriformes > Labridae > Thalassoma > Thalassoma bifasciatum. Next base: position 115,986 of record RPOG01000978.1, on the reverse strand, counting down.
CTGCTCATTCAGGAAAAGCTTCCCTGTGTGATAAACTTTGGCATTTCCTCAATCTCAGGACATATTTAAACATTCACACAGATAAGCCTCCAGGATGAACAGAACTGTTTCCCTTCAGTCAACATTTACATTTTGTCTGCTGTAACAGAAATTACAGCCTCCAGCAGGGCTTCAGAGGGTAAAGTCCATCATTTCACCCTGGGCTTAACAGCAGATGAAAAATAGATCAAATATCTATGAGCGGTGTGAAAATTGCTACTCATTTTAAAAAACCTGCAGGGGATTCTCACCACACTGAGCTGCTTCTTCCAGCTTTTTAGGATATCCACTGTGAAGAACATCACACCACAACAAAACACAGATGAAGTCAGCATGTTTCCAACACCTGGGGTCCGTTTCACAAAGCAGGTTTAGTGTAAACTCTGAGTCTATTAACCCTGAAATGAGGTAAACTCTGTGAGTTACTATAGTAACAGACTCCATAAAACTAACCTGACCAGGTTTTTCTCAATGAACCTCGAGTTTCTCTGTGTCTCCGCCCTCTTTCAACCACACAAGATACTTGATTTCCTCATTCTTTCAGTCAGCAAGCAAGTTTTGATGTAACATGGTTCTGCCGTCTGATATTTAAAAAAACATATGTCTACTTTTTTTCACGAAGATAGCATGTCCTTTTGACAATGACCCTGCTGATTAAAGTGCAGCATTACTGCGCAGGGAATTGAATATTTTTCAGGTGATCATCAGACCACACATAGATGTTCTGGCATTTCCAAACAGTTATCTTTTTGAGCGGTATCGTTTCACTCCAGAGTCCATCATTTACACACACAACCTAATCTGTCCTTACATGTGCAACATTACCAGCCGTAGTGATGCTCTCACATCTAAATCTCTAACATTCAACTCTCTGTTTGTGTTATTCTTCAGTTTGAGGTGTTTTTATCTAACATAACATGCAGTTAATTAGAAATTCAGATTCAGTTTTTATGTCATGAAGAGGAGGAAACATCCTTCAGTGGCTTTTATGCAAAGAGGGAGAAGCTGTGAGATGCTGGAGGATCTGGTGATGCTGTCAAGTACATCAATGTTACCAAATAAGAGAAAAAAATCTCATAAATGTTGTTGCACATGTTTGTCAGTGTTTAAATTTTTAATTTCTCCTGTTAAAATTGTTTCGATCTGTTTGTTTTAAGTGTTTTTTTCTTCACCAAACCTCTAACATCCAATTCTCTGTTTGTGTTTTTCTTTAGTTTAAAGTGTTTTTATCTCACATAACATGCAGTTAATTGGGAATAACACCATGTAATGAAAGTTTAAAGTATTCCAGAAAAAAAGGGCCTAAGCACTTACGCACAGGACATTTTTTGACATAGACATAGTCTAGACGGGCGTCTGAGGGCTCAGGACCTAAAGGGTTAAGGCAACTTGATTCCGCTGTTTTTATTGCAGAAAAAAGGAGAAAGAATTAGTCACAAAGTTTTAAGTGCACAAGCTAAAATTAGAGCATTTTTAGAATGTGTTCAAAGGTTGCTTGTTATTGCCTCACAAGATGAAAATCACAGAAAAAGATTTGATTTGAAGCGTCATTTGGCTCGGGAAACTTTGAAACAAAGTTTATTTCTGTTATTGGTGTTTAATTGTAGATTTCTCAACTTTGAGTGGTGTAAAGATACTTTTCAGTTTCAAAAAATGTATAGAGACATAATAGAAGGTTGTAATGTTTTGGCTTTTTTATTATTTTTTTGCCAGTTTGTTTGTATGTTTCTTTTTTATTTTTGCTCTAAGCTTGTCAATCTTGTGATTTAAGTTCTTTCTTATTGGTGTATTATTCTGGTGTTATTCTATTGCTTTTATGTTGTTGTCTTTAACTTTATTTTGTTTTTATGTGTTTTTCTTTTACCCTTTGTAAGGCGACCTTGGGTGTCCTGAAAGGCGCCGTGAAATAAAATGTATTATTATTATTATTATAAAGAGCGTGGTTGATGGGAGTGAAACCATCTTAAAGTTTTGACTTCAAAATAGGGACAGTCAAAAACTAGAATTTTATTCCTCCAGCTGCTCCTTTCTACTTATGCAAAGGGTCCATTTCAAATGTTAAGAAAAATGTGTGAATTGATCAAGTTTGTATTGTTGTACACTCTAATGAATGGAACAAATAAAATCAAATTACATGAAACGGTTCATCTCATAAAATACAGCTGACCTTTTACAAAACTCCAGTATCTTAAGTATATCATGATAACGTAACAAAACAAAAAAAAAACCTCCGGCCTGATTTGAAACCATCTGTTCAATCATTTTAATCAGATTTGATGAGGTTTGAGAATTACCAAGAGTGTATGATGAAACAATCCTGCAAGTCTTATCAGTCGGCAGCAGATCAGGCTCAGACTCAGCACCTCTGGGCTTGATGCTAATGTTAGCCAACATTAAATCAATAAGAGATGGATTGTAATGGCTTCAATCTATAAACCATGGGAGGAGAAAAAAAACTCACCTTTCAACCTTCTCTGCCCAGATGAGACCCTCTGTGTGCGGCTCTTTTCCAAAAGTCTACACGGGAGGTTCTGAGCTTGATTAGTCAAGTATTTAATGAGAATTATTTAAGCTAATGGTCCATTAGCAGCAGCTTGACACACTGCTTATTCTCACCCTCTCTGTTCTTCTCTCAGACGGACGGGAACCCAGGAGGCTCAATCCAATTAAAGCAGGAGTAACAGCGGGGCTTCGTCCAGAGAGAAGTTACCACAAAAACATGATGGTGTCCTGTTAACAGCCTCTGTGGTAAACACAATAGGGGAGAGTGGGGTAATGTGAGACACCACCTGTATCTATGCAACGGAACACTTTTGTAATCATGTGACCATTATATTTTCAAGCCCCTCCCATTTCCCCTTGGAAAGAGGACCTCATGGTACGGTTGGAAACGTGTTTTTCATAAAAAAAAATGTTTGGCTTATAAAAGTAAATTTTCATGCCGTCAGCTTAATCAACTGTTGCGCCAAAGCAAATTCATTTAGGTAGAAAAACATAAAGCATACATGTTGATGAACTACCAACATGTAAAACCATGTGATGATTCTAGCTGAAGATTAGCCTGAATTGCTAAGAGAGGTTGTTTTTTTTTGTAAAATTGTGGTGGTGGGGGAAAGTGAGACAAATGCTGCGGGATAATGCTGTGGGGCACAAGTTACATTGAGTCTTACACATTTTTTAATGTAATATTACATTATATATGTTTTATCTTTAATGTCATAGAAAAGCCAATTGACAAATCAAGCCTCTTAACATTCGTAACATTCGTAAAGGAAAATTAGAGAGGGGAAATAAAATCAGTAGCCTGAGCTACAGTAGCCGAGGCAAAGACAATATTAACCAGTGAGATGGAGAAGGCGCTTGCTAAACACTTGAAACAGCTAACTGAACAGTCCCCCAGTTGAGATAATTTGAGCTTAAGTGACCAAACACCATGATTCTGTTGCGAGTCTGGGATGTGTGGTTGTCAAGCTAGCTTTCAGGATTATTAGGTTTTTTCAGAGTAGAAAAATAAAGTGCTTCACTTTACCCTCTTGATTTTTCTGGTCTGTCTCAGTTTAGCCTAGCTTCGGGGCAAACTGAGACGAGGACCACTTTTTTTAAAACAATCATATTTTCATTGTCCTTTATCCTAAATGCTTTCTGATAATTTCCACTGCTAGACAACATCCTGAATGAATGGAAAACGTGTAAATTTGATAGATACATCAATTTAGTTTGCATAGAGAGGAGCAAATGTAAAAAATGTCTCACTTTACCCCACTCTCCCCTATTGAATTTGGTTACAATCTGCATGTCTAGAAACAAATAGAGGCATACACTTGTCGTTCCACTGCTTCATACTTATGTGATATTTATGTGCTGCTGCTGCTTGTTTACATTACCATAACAAGCGGCTGGATATTATAGTTTACCTCCTTTCATTTAGTGATACATCACTGAGCTCATCTTCCCTCTAACCACCGTCACGCTTCCTCGCTCTAAGCTCAGTCATTTCATCTGTTCACAGGCCCGCAGGGCCGAGACGCTCAGCAGGACTGAACTAAGAGATGTGAAATCAAACCAGTTTACATCCAAATCCTCAGAGACGCATCAGAGTAAAAGCAAGTACAGGTTTTCCATTCTGCAGGGCGAGCTGGAAGAATCAGGGTCAAATTACAGGCTGGAGTTCTTAAATCAAAGGAATGCTAATCCCAGATAAAACCTGACAGGATCTTTGTTTTTTTTTTCCTTTATGAAACTGCTGCACATGAGAAAAGAGAAGTCTGCTGAACGCAGCAGCAGCAATTTAGTTCAACAGGGTGGAAGAGATGAAGAGAAATAAGGCCAGCTGCTCCCCCACCTCACTCTCAGCACGCCAACCAGGAACACACACCACGCTTCATGGATGGAGCGACATTTGCTGTCATGGAAATACATACATGAGGAAAAAGATGTTTCATGTCTGTCACATGAGCCGCACGCTGCTGTGAGTGAATCTCACTGAATAAAGGTCAGAAAAGATGGAATTAATGTTGAAATGTGGAAACAACATTTCTACCAACACACAATCACAGAAACAGAGACATAGGGTTTGGTCAGAGAAACATGAATGAGAATATGCAATGTCTTTATGTTCATGCAGGTACAGGCTGTCACCATAACTTGATTTGAATGAAAAATAGAAAGATAACATAACATTGTACAAAAAATCACGAGTTTAAAAAGATAGAGTTCTATCGTCTGTTGTGCGCAACAGTTGCAATTTTTTTTTACACTTTTATTCAAGCAACTGCTCGTAAGTAACACACACCCTCTAGATGCACTGAAGAGGAGGAGGAGGAAGCCGCCATGTTTTTCACGTGGAGTAATCATCACTGCGACAAAACGCAGCCTGACACCATTCCGTTTCACCGTTTACATGACGAAACTTTCCTTTTGATCTGTTTGGGAAAAGGAATGTTCTACCCCTGTGCAACCGAATGAAATTCCATTCGGTTTTGGCCTGTTTATTCTGATTGAAGTGTTTATTGTGGAAGCGAATTAATAATGTATGTAATGTTATTAACTGTATAATCATGAACTAAATGTGTAAAGAGAATATTATTGTAGCTGAGAAGCACTGGGTCAGTCTGACCCAGAACAAAACATACTCAAGGGTCAAGGAAGGTGAGGCCATTAGTTATGCGAATAAAGTTCCCATAAAAACAGGATATAAGATTGGCTAGAACTCCTGGCTGGTCACCAAGACTCATTAGTTTGGATGTTTTGACAGGATACCAGTAACAGGGCTAGAGTTGAACAGAGACGCGAGGTCCATCTCTCATAGCAACAAAAAGGAAGTAAACAGAGAGCAATGACGTCATTGAAACCCTTTATATGGGAAAGACAACTAGGAAGAGTAGGAGTCCGTCTATCTTGATGTTGTGAGCTGTGATGTGTTGAATCTTCAATAAAGATCCCACAAGAGACTGCAAGTTGACTCTGTGTCCGAGTCGTTCATATCTATGAAATAATCTCGGGAAATCCTCAACATTATATAAACCGTTTCTATTTGGTTAGGGCTTCTAAACCAATAACAATTGGAATATAAGGCTCCATGTAAACCCAGGTACTGGTTGGTTCATTGTGGGGAGTGGTACACCCTGGCCTTTTATTGTACAAAAGAGCAGTGATTCGCAACCAGGGGTGCGCGGGCACATTGCAGGGGGTATGTGAAATCATTTGAGAATTTATTTCAAACTTGGGAGTACTGAGATAAGCCAGTCAAAAAAATGGGATGTGGAAAACAAACAGTTTGGCCCTAGGACGACAATAACTTGTGGCACTAAAATCCAAACAGCTGTTCACCTGCAGTCAGGTAAATATGGAGAAATGGTTGAAATGTCCAGTTGCTCTAGATTCAGGAGGGGGTTCGGAGGAGTCGCTGAGAATCATAAGACAGTGACCAAACCTTTTTAAAGTTTAAATGCAGGTTCAAGAAAACTCATTTGACAGAGCTCCAGTTTTGTTTTTTGATAGTAAATGTCACAAGAGTGATGTATAACTAAGGCAGGTTGATCATTTTGATTTCATGTTTATTTAATTAATTATTTATATAACCAATTTATTTTCAAAGTAAAATATTTATTTCTATGTTTAATTTGAGAGAAAATGAAGAAAATGCCAGACAAGAGTTCAAATTAAGCTGATCAAAAAAATAATTTTATGGCGCTTTTCCACTATACAAGTCCAGCCCTACTCGACTCGACTCTACATGGTTTGGTTAGCTTTTCCACTAGCCCGAGTTCAGACTCACGGTGGGCGTGGATCTTATAACATGCATGTCATCTATAACGCGACACAAACATAATTTTGATCATTCATTCTTCTTTGAACTGTTCTTTTCTATTTGGTTCCCTGTGGATTAATGGACTGATTGGTGCTTAAAGACTCTCGTGGCAGACAGATCACTCCTGCGCCAACGAACTTTGATTTAATCGAAAAGACTCTTTAGACCAAACTATCTCAGCTGTTAACTTCTACTTAAACTTATTTAGGAATCAGGACGGTGTATTTTAGGGCTGTATTTTGTCTTCATTCAGTCTGGTTCTGTGCCGTCGGGTTTAAATGTCATTAAAAACTCGTCGCTGACTTATTCGTTTGCCTCTTGTAAGTGATTCGTACAGAGTCAGAAGCTGTGGAGACGACATTCTCCGACCAATGAGTAGTCGGCAGTCCACTCATTAGGCGTCACCTTTTCGTATCAGCTCAGCTCGCTTGGAACAGGAGCAGAGCAGGTACTAAAAACTGGCGTCTGACACATAGTACCGCGCCTGTGGAAACGCAACACAAACCGAGTAGAGGCGAGTAGAGTAGGGCTAAGATGGGTCAGTGGAGAAGGGGCATTAGAGAATTACTCAGGATCTGTTAGGATTTTCAGAATGTGTTCAAGTTTAACTATTATAGAGCTGTATATTGCAATCTTCCATGTCCAGAAAGCTGTTGCACTGCAAAAACGGAAATCTAAGCAAGTCATTATGTCTTATTTGTAGTAAAAAATAGTCTAATTGTTCTTAATTTGAGCCACATTCTCCAGACTAGGTCAAAAAAATGTCTTATTTCAAGTTTTTTTAAGACAAAAATGATCTGCCAATGGGATAAGATCAATACGCCCGGGAAGTTTCTTGAAATTAGAAAGATGTCTTAAAACAAGAATCTTTTATCTTATCCCATCGGCAGATTTTTTTTTTACTTGTTACAAGCAATTGATGCCTCATTTTTGTCTTTAAAAAACTTGAAATGAGACATTTTTATGACTTGGTCTTGTAAATGTGGCTCAAATCAAGAATAATAAGACAAATTTGACTAAAAATAAGACATAATGACTTGCTTAGATTTCAGTTTTTGCAGTGTGGTCAGTTCATGTCCAGCTGCTTCAATCTTTCACATATCATGGAGACACAGGGAGCTTTTCTCCAGTTACCAGGCAGGTTTAAGTTGACCTGCGATGTCCTGCAATGTCACCTATTGGCTATGTTACAACCACAGTCTCTCAAAGATGTGCAAAACAACAGGTTTGTTTATGGTCCTGCCTACTTAAGGAGAAAGTGACAGCAGGCATCTATATGTAAGATTATTTGAGAATTGCCTTCAGTAGGGGTAAACTGCTTTACTTTTACAAAAAAAACCCACAACACCTCCTGGAAACACTCACGTCAAGCATGAATAAACTGATTTTTGAAGCGATAGATAAGAAAAGTGAAGCTTCTCATCACTGAGTCATTTTTCCACGTTTTCATTTCTATCCAAACTACATGTATTCTCAGGGAGGTAAAGTTAGTACGAACTTCAACTTAAGCAGACTGTACAGTTTGAAAGACCCTTCCACAAAAAGCTGAAGTTTTAATTCCTCTCAGCTCTGCACTTTCTGATTAAGAGCGATCAGTGCGGAAAACTTTGAGACAGAGAGAGACATAATGAGTGCAGAGGACAGGGTGAGAGAGATGAATAGAGACCAAAAGCTCCTTCCTCTTAAAGAGCTGTGAATTTCCTCAGAAGGAACATTCTTTTCTCATTTTGCTAATGCAGTTACATAACACATCAGTAGATCAGCAGCGTGGAGCGCCGGGACAATTAGCTCTCCTGGAGAATCCGTCACAATGCCACCACGCTCGCACACGTTCATTTCTCTTTTCATTTTGCTTTTTTTTTAATTAGAAACATCTGACAAATGGATGTAAAGCTTCCCTCAGATGTTTGTGTGGTTTCCCTTCAGCTCCGTCAGGACCGCGAGGCGACGCTGGGAGAAGATGTTTGTGAACCTGAAGCTGCGCTCGTGCCTGTTTAGCAGAGATAGTGGTGAAGTCCAGAAACCCATCTCACTGATATGTGTGGACAAAACACACAAACACAGAGCCACACACACACACACACACACAGACGAGCACACTGCATGATGGGTTGTAGGAGGCAGCGTTTACACGTGGAGGGCAGGCTGCCCTGGACACACAGGAGATTGGGTGGGTCACAGGGAATGAAAATGGACGGAGGCGAAAAAGGAAAATTGAAAATGGAGAAAAAGTGGGGGAGGAGAAGGCAGAGTGATGTGAGTGTGTGATATGTGATAAGAGGAGGTGTGCTGTAAAGGCTTTGAACTGACCTGTGTGTGGGCAGAAGAAGGTCTGGACTGCAGGTTTAAAAACGGAGACAGCCAAAGGATTGAGGTTAGCAGCAGCTTCAGGAATGAGGATGAAGTGGAAAGAAGTCAGAAACAGTGAGTTTCTAGTGGAAAGGAGGTTCAAAGGAAATGAAAGGAAAGGATGAGGAAGTGATGTGGTTAAAAGACTCATATAAAGCTTCATCAGTGCCTCTAACTTAAGAAGTGTTGATTTAATCACTCAAAAAAATTCTAAAAGACGCTTAAAAACATAGATCAGCATTTATAAACAAAGATGAACACACGTTATCTGTAATTTGACCCTGTTTTCCAAAATTGATGCACGTTACAAAAAAAGAAATTAGACCCCATGTTATGTCAATCATCTTTGCACAGTCAGAATCACTTTATCGTCCCGTCAAGAGAAATTAGTGTTGCAGCCGGAACACACAAAGGACAAGATAGACAATGACAACAAGACCCAAGGAAAAGTCTAAAATATAGAAATAATGCACAACACAATGCCCAATAAAAGGCACAATAAGAAACATCACACATATACAAAGCGCTAATCATGTTCCAACCGGAGCTCATACCAAAAATGGAGAGTAACATACAACTAAATGCAGAACAGTGCTAAGTGTGAAAGTGCATATAGGGCAGCAGTAATAAAAGTGCAAAGAAAACTTGAGCAACCAAAAAGCTAATTGCCATTGAGTAAATGTTCAATTCCCTGTTCGGGCATGGTGGGCCTTCCTGTGTGGAGTTTGCATGTTCTCCCCGTGAATACATGGGTTCTCTCCGGGTACTCCGGCTTCCTCCCACAGACCAAAAACATGCCCACGTTAGGTTAATTGATTATTCTAAATTGCCCGTAGGTGTGAGTGTGTGCATGAATGGTTGTTTCTTTCTATGTCAGCCCTGCCATTGGCTGGCAACCAATCCAGGGTGTACCCTGCCTCTCGCCCAATGACAGCTGGGATAGACTCCAGCCACCCGCGACCCTGATTAGCAGGATAGACGGTATAGAAAATGGATGGATAAATGTGTTGCACTGGGGATAAAAGAGCCCTTAAATCTTCTAGTCCTCCTCCTAGGAGCTCTAAAACGACGACCAGAGGGCAAAAGCTCAAACTCGTTTTTAAGCAGATGATTACAGCAATCAAAAATGACATGAGCTTCCTCAAGACCTGTCTGTTATAGATAAACATCAGCCCCGCCTGCTGAGTTCCAGAGATTTTTCCAGCTGTTTTGACCAGAATTTTGAGACAATTCCTATTGGACAAGTTCAGGTTTCCAAACCAAGCAACAATACAAAAGGTAATCAGTGACACTTAAACTTTTGTCCGTAAATATTTTGTTCCGAACAGGTTCGATTTTCTGTTTTTTTTTTTTGCATTTGTCCAGATTGTTTCCATGGTTGTTAGACTTTTCAAGGACTTTGAAGGCTAATGGCAGCGGTATATTTTCACATCTACCAACACATTTTCTGTAATTTCCATCTTTGTTGAGATCAGATGATGAATAAAGATTTGTGTGTGGGTGTCTGTGTGCTTATGTGTGTTTGAGTGTGTAAGTGTGTGTTTGTGTGTCCATCTGCCTCTGTCAGCGAGAGCTCAGGAGCAATTGCCTCGCAGAAATGTGCGTTTTTCTTTTTAAAGTGTGGTGTCAAGTAAGTGAAACTCATCCACTAACATCCTGAAAAACACCTGAAGCTTCAGGATAATTCTTCAGCTCCTTCACCTGCAGGTGATACCACAGATATATATAAAGAAGGCTAGATGCCTCGTGCGTGCTGTGAGCCAATGGGAAGTAACTTCGTAACTGGTCGGCCATCTTGGGACAGGGCTGCTCGAACACTCATTACATTACATCGCATTCAGTGCGCAAGGTGCCTGTGTGTGACATTTCTTCAGATTATGGATCTGAAAAAACACATGAGAAAATAACGGACTCGGTGTGCAAAGGCCTTTAGCGGTGGACCCTTAGTGGTGGGTTTTCAATGAAGAATGAAGACGTTGAAGAGTAACCCATGGTGGCTCTAAGCCCACCTCCTCTTTTACAACAGACAAGCAAAGTAAGGAGTCAAAATGAATGAGCAAATGTCTGTTTCAGTTATCTGAAAGGAGCTAAACCAGCCATAATGCTTTCACATATCTCGGCTCCACCAGCGCAACATGTCAGCGTCCATCACTGTGGTATTTAGGCTTCACATCCCACAAATCATGGCACGCTGCCCATTCTATGTAAAGTGAATGTGTTTTTATAGCTATCCATGCCCCCCCCCCCTTCCTGTTCTCCACAGTGAATACTCATGAGCAGCATTGTGAAGTCTGGCAGAGCAGAGTCATATCAGATCGAAAACACGTCACAGCCAGGTTGAAAGCTTCCTCATTTGTGGACTCCAGGATCCTGTGTTCCTCCAAAGGTCAGTGCTGTCAGGGTGCTTTGTAATTGGTCAATGGGGCTAATTTGACTGTCTAAGTTTGACAAAGTTGAACTCTGCGCAAAAGCCAGGCATCAAAAGTTCTTCTACATAAGAAAGAGTTTGCTTCAAGTTGTTATCACAGACTGCATAATAAATGGACGTATCCATGACGTCACCATCATGTTTGTTTCTTATACAGAGTTTTGGAGCCTTTTGTCGACGGGGGCCATAATGGAAAAGTTGACTCAAGAGGCAGGCTTTTCTAAGGTCAGTCAAAATTGGCCTTATTGAGTATGTGTTAATGGGGGAGATGTGTAACTGGTGTCCCATCTACATCAGATTTGTTAAAGCAGTATAGGGTGCCGTTTGTAAAGTTGCTCACACTACAAATAACAAAATTTCTCCACATTTAGCCCTGAAACATTACTTTTAAACTGATTAAGAGGAATATTTGTCAAATGTATTTATCAAGTATAATGCATAAATGTTGAAAGTTTTATCTAAATGTTAAATTTTATATCTAAATGTCAAATGTCATATATAATTGTTATACATAAATGTCCTGATTCTAAATATTTAGCTACTTTTCTAAATATTTAGTTTGCATTCTAAATATGTAGCTAATGTATCTAAATATTTATATAAGATTTCTAAATCCAAAGCAACAATTTCTAAATATTTAATAATATATTCAGAAACACCCCACCCCCGAAAAAAAAACCTCTACCAAAGATGACAAAGTAGTTTCATAACCCAAACATTCATTTAAAACACCCTGTTTCTATAAAGCGAAATTTGAATTGTGGCAACATAAGTAATGTATTGAAGACCAATTCCTGCAAGTTAAAAATATTAAAATGAAAAAACTGACTATGTAGAAATTTCTCCCTTTTTTGCAGGTATAAAGTAAAATAAAATTGAGAAATGGCAAAATTTCAACCTTTCCCCCATAATTTTGAGTGATTACATCAAAATTTTGACTTTTTATCTTAGAAGTTTGACTTTTAGATCTCAAATGATTGACACTTATCCTGAAAATTTGACTTTAAAAGTCATGTCATGTGACTTTTTAGCTCAAAATTTTGACTTTTTTTTAATCTCAGAATCTTGACTTTGCGATCTTAATTTATTAACATGCATCTCAAAATTTGACTTTAAAACTCAAATTGTGTTTTTTTGCTCAAATTTTTGACTGTTTATCTCAGAATTTTGACTCGGAGATCTCATACCATTGACATTTATCTCTATCACTTATCTATCACTTATTTCCCGTAATTTCGACTTATCTCATAGTCAGTCCGTAAATTTCTATCATCTTGAACTCAGCCTCAAAACTCTCTTGAGCCTTTATGGTTTTTCCATTTCCTGACAGATGGTTATTTTTTTCATTCACTCTAAGTGTGTTACTCACAACTCCCCATCTCCCTCACGCTACTGTGTTCAAGTGAAAACTGCTGTGGGAACGGATGCTAGAGACGGGGTGGTGGTAATGTTGCATCATCTCATTCACTTCCATTGGTAATTCATTGATGTGTCCAATGAAGTTTAACTTTTTGTTGATTTAAATCTTTTTAACTGGGGTAGCAACTGGGGTGGCAAGGCTTTGTTTTTAAAGGGGGCAGCTGCCACCCTATGCCACCCCCAGATCCGCCCCTGGGCAACAACCAAATCCCACTTTGCACAAGCCTCACTGCTTACATCCTGTCAAAAATTTTAAAACTGAAACATGGATGTTTAGCCAAAACTTCCTATCTTATCCTGTTTGGTTCTGGGAACATAAAGGGCCGACCCCTTCCAGACATCATTTTGGGAAAGCTGGCTGAACCTAAACTCCTAAATCTTCAGATTGAAGGTTATGAATGTACTTTGACTGGTCTAAATGCTTTATATCTCAGTATTAACCTACTTTAAACAGTCTAAACTAGGTTATGAATGCACTTTGACTGGTCTTAATGCTATATATCGCAATATAAACCCACCTTATACAGTCTAAAATAGGTTATGAATGTACTTTGACTGGTCGAGCTGGCCAAATATCTGGGCTAATCAATCAATCTGCTCCAACAGACCAACTTAAGCTTGTACATGTCAATGAGTGACCAAGAATGACAGATGAAAAAGTTTTCAGGGCCTAAGATGAGTCTACACTTTGTGATTGATTGATTAGGTCTGTAGCAAAACCTCAATTAATTTAAGTGTATTTCTCTGAGATAGTTTGCACAAAATGTCTTTTTGATCAGAGAACATGTATAACAGCTTCAGTTACAGATGAAAGTCATCAACTGGTGTCACAAAACTAAGCATTTGGTCACAGGTAAGTTGAAATACAGCAGCAAACAAGTGAACACAAAAGAACCAGGGATGTAAAGGTACAGCTACACTCAAACCCACACACACACACACACACAGCACAGTGATTTATTTGAGTCCACTATGTGCAAAATCAATCAGATAAGGGCGGAAAAAAAAGTCTGCCTCGCTCTAAGCTATGAAGTGTTGATGTGAATTTCAAATACTGTGAGGCAATGAGGCCATGCCGAGTATCTCTGTCCTCCGGGGCTAAGCTTTGGCTCGCTTCAAGAGCTATCATGTTGTGCCCGATGAAGGAGAAATAATGCCTTTACTTCCACTTCCTGTCCTGGCAGTGTCACGCAGCACTGTCTGTCTGCCTCCCTGTCCTCCAGCCCTTCCCAGTCTCTCGCTGGAGGGCGGTCAGGGGGGCTAAAAGCCTCTTCACATGAGAAGATAATACCCCCTCTAATTGGCTATCGCGTCGGGAACGAGGCCCGCCGCTCCCTCGCTCCCTCCTGTTGACTGTTCCTCGTCCAGCTCCGACAGATTACGATAGATGACAGATGCCGCCATCTTATGGGAGACGGCAGGATTATCTTGTTGTGGCAGACGGAGCATGGAGAGGCTGGGAAGGGTTTGAAACTGAGCGGAGCAAACAAAGAAACAGGCCTGTGCCAACAGTCGCGGGAGCTTATATGTGCTGTACAAATAAAACGTGATAAAGCAGCAGCTCGCTTTAACAAAGCGGTAGAAGCTAGCACTGATTTAAGGAGCAGAATGATACATTGAGCCTAACAAGTGGTCATTAGCTGATCCAAGCCTGTGGGACAAATCATTCCAGACTGAGAATATAAGCTCCAATCCATCATCAGGGGAAGTTTTAAAAGTATGTCTCTGTAATGTGGCTGATAGATGTGTCACTTTAGTCTGACAGGTACTGAGCTGTTTCTGATAGAGCAGGTTAAACTGTGACACTGATGTTTCAGTTTTTCTCAATTATGAACACACATTTCTGGTACTTGACATTAAATGACCACAACATGTGACTCATGCACCAACCCCCTGAACTGCAAACACCATTCCTGCTTTGCACTCAAACTACATCTCTAAAACACTTTTTTTTTTTCAAAACAATGAACACAATTCTTAACACTTGGCACAATTATCATAGAAAAAAAAAATCATGTTTTCACCAAGAACACGCTCTCATTTAAAATTCTTAAGTAAATTGCCGTACTTTACACACTGACTCATCATGTGAGCAAACACCTGTAGCACAGTTTTAAAATCAGCAATCAGAGCTTTATCATGAAAGGGAAACAGGTGAATTTCCTCAATTTTGTTGAGGATTTTTTTCTGCCTGGAAATGGAAGTGCATAACCGAAATCCACCAGCTGATGTTCCCTTTGTCCAAGCTATAGAAGATGCATGTGGAAATGTAGCAGTTTATGTGTTCCATGACTGGATTCACCATGCAAGGCACTATTTTTACCGCTGCTTGTCCGGGTAAAAGATTGTTTGGGATGTTGATTAGGTGATGTGACCAGACAGAAACAGAAGCTATAATAAGTTGACTTTACTTAAAAAATATACGCAAACTTGCTGCCTTACAAAAAGTAATTTATGTTAACTCAGATAAAGTAGATTTGATTAACTAATTTTTTGTGAGTTTGCAGTACTCAAATGAACTTAAATAAATTATATCAGAGTAACTTATGCAAAATAATTCCTCAGGTTGACCATAAGTGAGGAGGGCAGGGAGTGGGTACAAGACCTTGCTGTACATGGATATATCACATAGGTGGCACAGGCTGTCTTTGCCCTGGTATAGACTGACTGTCTAGGCTCCATGGCTTAGTCCAGCTGTCAACGGCATAGACTGGATGTCAAGTACATCAATAAATTTCATTTTCTTCTGTAATATTATGGGTGACAATTCCTGTGAATGTTTTGCATTAGCCTCTAACTCAAACAGGCATTTTCATTTGTCCACCAAAGCTGCCAATCATGTACTCAGGCAGTCAGTGCCACAGAGCAGCGACAGCCAGTCGGTCGGTCAGTGCCTTGGTGCACAGATGGTCTGTCTACACCACTGAGCACAGGCAGCTCGTGTGTGAATCACCCATGTACAGCAGGGTCTCATGTCAGCTGTGTACCCTCCACACTCACGGTTACAGGGTTTGGTTATCAACTTTTGATAGGTTACTGCCGAAACATGAGTTGTCAGAACTTAGTTCTTTTCAGCATTAACAACTTCAAGTTTGTGGTCAACTTTACTTGGAAATTTTGAGCTAATCGGTTTCCTTAATTTTTCAAGTAAAGTCAACAAAAGAAACTTGTCTTTACTAAGTTTAAGTAAGTAGACTCAACAGAGTGAGCTAAAATAAGTTAAGGTAACTTTTTTGTTTTAAGTAAGATTTACTATTACATTTTACAGTGTACTTTTATAGACGTGTTTTCCATTTATCGTAGTGTTTTACATTGTGCACATCAGTGTTCAGCTGATTCTTATAAATGTCTGTTCATATGGTGGTTTGTGTGTGTCATTTCAGAACAAAATACCATTTTGAGAGAGAGAAAATACTTCTTGGGATGTGGTCATATAGAAACAGAAGAGAAGAGTAGCATAGCATTAAAAAAAAATCCTCTTTTTTTTTTTTTTTTTTTAATTTTAATGTAAACTACTTTATGTGGAACGTGGTGATGGTTGGGATGCTCTTATATACCCCTGGGAACACAATTATGCTTAAGCATGTCAAATAGGATATAAAGTATTGTGTTCTCAGCAGCATTTTTTACTGTGCTCTTTGCATTTTTCAGGTAATCTACCTCAAATGGTGTTTATGCCTCAGGTAGAGGATGGTGTGGTAGACACATTATTGTATGTAATGCTGATATTAACATGGAAACGGTCTCTTTACTGAACACTCCTCTTCCTCCTGCTTAACCTACAGGGTTATAAGCTGTACATTTCTTTATTTCCTTTTCCTTTTTTTTGGGGGGGGGG
>RPOG01000978.1:0-97470 GCA_008086565.1 Thalassoma bifasciatum | reverse complement strand
GGGGGGGTGGGGTGGAACTTCATATTTGTGTTCAGAGTATCAGAATCAGAATCATTTATTGACGACTGGTGTACATGTTTCAGTACATAAGATTTTGCCTTTCAGTTTCATCCCATCCAAGAAACACAAAAGAGACAGAGACAAATAACATGGGGAGGACAGGAGAGGGAGAACTGGTAGTTCACTTTCTACAGCGCTCCGTTTCATTAGATGGAATCATGGGTAACACTAGGATAGGAGAGGAGAAAAAAAACATGGTACCAGACGAGGCCCTAAATTGGGGCCTAGTTTGGGATCAGGAAAAAACCTCAGCACAGAAGCAACATTCAATAACCATACAACAATGAACTCCAAGACTTGCACATGTGGTATTGGGGAAAGGTCAAGGTTAGAGTCACAGTATAGACACTGAGGGAAGCGCCTTGACCCTCACATGGGTGAGTCGCCTGCGACCCCAGCACTCACTGCAACAGGGGAACAGACGGGGATTGGGATGCCGGCGTCAGACATTGAAAAACTGGGAATGGTGAGTGTGTTATGAGTGAGTGTGCGTGAGTGTGTATGAAATTACAACACACTCATGTATGTACTGTCTTTAGTGTGTGTAACACCAAAAAAAGGTCTAAGTCATTATGATGAATTTGTCTTTTCATTTAATTTTCATGAATGATAAGGAAGTGTTCTTCTTTCATTGTAGTGTTTTAACCTTTGCACATCGGAGTTCAACTAGTTCTTAGAAATGTTTGTTCATCTGGTGGTTTGTGTGTGACATTTGAGAACAAAATACCATTTTGAAAAGAAGAAACACTGCAAAAACGGAAATCTAAGCAAGTCATTATGTCTTATTTGTTGTAAAAATTGTCTTGTTGTTCTTAATTTGAGCCACATTCACTAGACCAGGTCATAAAAATGTCTTATTTCAGGTTTTTTAAAGACAAAAATGAGGTGTAAATTGCTTGTAACAAGTCAAAAGACTCTGCCAATAGGATAAGACGAATTCGCCCGGGAAGTTTCTTGAAATTAGAAAGATGTTTTAAAACAAGAATATTTTATCTTATCCCATTGGCAGATTATTTTTACTTGTTACAAGCAATTGATGCCTCATTTTTGTCTTTAAAAAACTTGAAATGAGACATTTTTATGACCTAGTCTAGTAAATGTGGCTCAAATCAAGAATAGTAAGACAAATTTGACTAAAAATAAGACCTAATGACTTGCTTAGATTTCAGTTTTTGCAGTGAATATTGTTTTAAATGCAAGGTTTCATTTTGCAGGAGAATTTAGGGGTTTTGCTTGTACTCTGTGTGTAGAGTTCTGAGAGTGGGAGGGATACTTTCAGGAAATGTGTATAAACGATCCAGAAAATCTGTATTAAGCTTTGACTACCTGGACTAAGCTCCAAAAGAAAATAATGACCCACTTTCTCTGCTGTAAGCCTGCTTTTGATTCATTATGTATAAAAAAACTGCATTATGTCTATGATGTGAACAGTAACAAGTTTGCAGAATTGGCCTGTAAGTTAAAATGAAGCTTTAGTGCTGCTTCACACCCAGTGTTGGGCAAGTGACTGAAAACTGGTGATTATACAGGGCTTTAAAAAACAATCAATTTTCCAATTGATTTAAAATTATGTTACGATGATTGAATATTGATTCTCAAAATCTTGAGATTGATCCTTAAATAAATTGCCTTTCGATGAGCGACTCCTCATCTCACCAAAACAACCTTTGTACGACAAGATCTGGCAAAGCAAGATGCATTGAAGGCCTCAAAATATTTTAAATCACAAATCTTTAAGGCAGAAAAAAACGAAACATTCAGCATTGTTACTTTAAATCTGTGTTTTAAGTATAAAAAGAGTACCACCTCTCAACAAATAAATTTGTTCTTGAAATCTTTTGTTGATGTGAGAGGAAAGTTCAGGTCTTTTACCGTGTTGTTTTCATTACACCTTGTTTTCAGCTGTTGACAGGTTTTCTCCTGTACCTGTTAAATGGGAGATCAACTTTAGTGCCATACTCTTGTCCTTTTAACACACACACACACATACAAGAAAGAGAGAGAGCACACACTTCCTCCTCTGCCTGACTGATCCATTTCAGCCCTGACTTGCGGCTGTTTGTGCCCACAAAAGGTCAAAGGCTGACCTTTACCTCCACTCTCAGGTACCACAAATCTCCCTGAACAGCAGGATTTGGAGCGTGCACGTGTGTGTGTCCTGGGTTTATGTGTATGATCCAGTAGTTCAGTAGAGCAGAGCTGGCAGGCTCATTATCATAGTCCTACTCTGAAACAGATAAGGTAGGGATCTATCGGCCTGAGATGATGGGACCTGAGTGGGCTCCTAATGGCGCTGGCGTGAGCCCGGCTGCCTCTGTAAGTGGATTTCTACTGCGATCTGCTGTTTGTTTATTGGAGTGCCTGTTGTTCTGGATGCACTCCATAGAGGATACAAATTGCATTATTCACGGCAGGCCGGCTGGTAATGGCGAGGATGAATGATGGCCCCTATTTCTCTCCTGACAGAGAAGGTCGAGAGAGGAGCTCTATACAATTACACACAAGTTTGTGTTCGATCAGCGGATAGCTGCGGGTGAAGTGCCGCCGCTCGCCGAAGGCCTGAAGTAACAGAGCTGATGGAAAGGAGGGCTCAAAGTTTGCATCTCTCTGAGGGATTTAAGGTTTGAAGTGCAGCGTTTACAAAATGAATTTACCTCACCTGAATCTCATTCTGGAGTGTCATGGGATTCAAGGCAGTTTTAACCTAACCATTGAATTTCTTTACTAACATAATTTAGAATCTGCAAACAACAAACTACAACGCAGACTGAACTTTCTTTTCTCCCTTGCTCTTCTTTCTTCCTATATATAAAGAGTACACAGTGACAGGATGGTGTTGTGACTTTAGTGAGTTTGGAAGGTGTTATACGCTTGATTACCTTTAAACTACTTCTAAACTCAAATAGCTGCTGGGTACTCACACTGAGTGACTGAGTGTCCTGGTGATGACTCTAGCTTTCAACTCCTGTACCAGTGGAAAGTTTATTGAAGGCGACCGAACAGAAGGAAGTTGAAATCGTCAAATCTTGAAGTGTCAGGACTGTGGACAAACAGTACAAGCCAAAAGTTTTGGACACACCTTCTCACTGGAGGATGGTCAGTCGTCATCATGAGACAAAAACTGAAACTGAAAGTAGAGGAGGAAGATATTCAGCTGCTGACACAAACAAGACATGGTAATTTCTTAAAGAGGTTAGTGTAGAAATCATGCATCAAATCATGCTCACACAGTACAAATCAAAGTATCTTTTCTGACAGACTTTTAATATCTTATAGTCAAATTGCACCTTCCTTGGTACTGAAAACCATTTCAGGTGGCTCTTAAAGCTCATCCAAAGAATGCCAAGAGTGTGCAAAGCAGTAATCAGAGCAAAGGATGGCTATTTTGAAGAAACTAGAATATAAAACATGTTTTCAGTTATTTCACCTGTTTTGTTAAGTACACACAGTTGTGCCTTAAATTTCACACCACCCTCCAGCAGAATTTTCTGATCTTTTGACCTTTTCTCAGAAAATATGAATGATAACACAATGGTTAGAGGTTGGGTGAAAACATTTATTAACAAACAATTGTGTTTACTCTTTTTAAATCATGATGACAACAGAAACTTCAAAAGTGACCCTGTTCATTTTTTTAACAGGGTCATTGGTGGTGCAAACTTCTTAACAGGGTTATTTTTGAAGTTTCTGTTGTCATTATGATTTAAAAGGGTAAACTTTTTTTTTTTTTTTTCGATAACTTCACACAACCACCCCAACTGTATGTGTACTTCTACTTAAGTAAAGAATGAGGGTACTTTTGCCATCTCTGGTCAGCTGTAAGAAATGCCACTTGGTTTCTACATTGTGTCCTGGATTACAGCCAAAATACGTCTCCAGCACTGCAAAAACGGAAATCTAAGCAAGTCATTATGTCTCATTTGTAGTGAAAATTGTCTTATTGTTCTTAATTTGAGCCACATTCACCAGACCAGGTCATAAAAATGTCTTATTTCAGGTTTTTTAAAGACAAAAATGAGGTGTAAATTGCTTGTAACAAGTAAAAAAAAAATCTGCCAATGGGATAAGACAAAATTTGCCCAGGAAGTTTCTTGAAATTAGAAAGATGTCTTAAAACAAGAATCTTTTATCTTATCCCATCGGCAGATTTTTTTTTACTTGTTACAAGCAATTGATGCCTCATTTTTGTCTTTAAAAAACTTGAAATGAGACATTTTTATGACCTTGTCTTGTAAATGTGGCTCAAATCAAGAATAGTAAGACAAATTTGACTAAAAGTAAGACATAATAACTTGCTTAGATTTCAGTTTTTGCAGTGAGGGAGGCGTCCAGGAAGCATCCTCACCAGATGCCCAAACCATCTCATCTGGCTCCTTTCAGCAGCGGCTCAGCCTCTCCCAGATTTCTGAATTTTCAGATTTTCCTCCGGCCAGGTTGAATTGGTCGCTGCTGTTGTTCTGTTGTTCGTGAGTGTGTGACCTTTGCCTGGCCCCTCACTTTGGACCAGTTTGCCTTGGGAGACCAGGGCCAAGCATACATAGCTTTTTCTGTTATAAAATGTATATACGTGTCCTTCCTGTCATGAACCATGTCCACCTGTCATGGAAAGCTTGCAGGGTGGACAATTTTGGATAATCTGATCATTTAAGGAGCACATGGTAGCCCTTCGCTTAGCAACACAATTCAGTTAGCAAGTTTGCTGTGTACTGTTAAACAAACATATCTTGAATTTTTGAATTTTTTTTTGATCAATTGATATTTGATTGACTGGTGACCAGTCCAGGGTGTATCCTGCATCTCACTCGATGACAGCTGGGATAAGCTCCAGCCACCCACAACCCCTAACAGATCAGATGGTTATGAAAATGGATGGTTGGATGGTTGATATGTCACTGTGACAGTGTAAACATGCTAAGCTTGACAACATCCAACTACACACATAATACAGTGAAAGTTACAAAACGTAAGTGCAAATACTCGACAACTGGCCACTGTTTCAGCCTGTATTGAAGAAAGACAAACTACTGGTAGTCACATCACTGAAAACATTGTAGGTTTTCTTAAAGGGGCAGATACATCTTAATGACTCAGTAGAAAGTTATCTCAGGAACATATGAAACATGTTTGATAAGGTTATGAAAATAGAATAAACATGTTCAAAATGACTTTTTTATTGGACTCAACTTATGTATATCAACTTATTGGAGACATATCAAGAGACTTATCATTGTACTGATGTGTGCAAATGTTTGCCCACTTATAATACGACCTCAGAGTTTCATCATTCTGTTACATTTCCATGATGACTGTGTGAATCTGATGTAGACAAAGACAATATTGAGTGATACTGGCCCCTCTGTCACATGTATTCTTGTCATTTTCTACATTCTTTCAGGACCTTTAGGCTGTGATTTATTCAGGGCTTTACTGTTCACACGTGCAGCTTATAACCCTGTAGCTTAGGCAGGAGGAAGAGGAGTGTTCAGTAAAAAGGACCGTTTCCATGTTAATATCAGAATATGACATACAATGATGTCTGCACCACACCATCCTCTACCTGAGGCATAAACACCATTTGAGGTAGATTACCTGAAAAATGCAAAGAGCATGGCAAAAAAATGCGGCTGAGAACACAATACTTTATATCCTATTTGACATGCTTAAGCATAATTGTGTTCCCAGGGGTATATAAGAGGCCGTTTCATCTTATAGGCAGCACTGCACATTCAAAGGTCTAGAGTGGTTTTACATTCAAGCTGTAGCACATCTCAGAAGTCGACAGATCTCAAAGGTCAACCAGAGGTCAGACAGTTGTTGGAGCTGTACATTAGCTTGCACCAGCACTAGTTTGCAGTGATGGTTGTGGTGGTGCAGCAGGACAAGAAGTTGAGAGTGGAACGGGTCACGTCTTTCATCAACTGTGCATCCCATTTTTATGTTTTGTGGATTGCATGGGTGACATGAGTGCGTTCACTCTAATCCAGTTGATGCTACAAACCAAACAAAAAGCCTGCTGGTGGGGTGCAGACAGCCTAGTGGATTGGGTCGCGCACCATGAGGTTCGCCCTCGAGCAGGTGGCCTGAGTTCGAATCCAGCCTGCAGCCTGTTTCCCGCATGTCACTCCCCACTCTCTCCCCCATTCCTACTCCTATCCATTGTCCTCCTCTTTCCATTAAAGGCATGAAAAGCCCAAGAAATATCTAAATAAAAAAATTAATAGTAGCCTCCTGGTTACTCTCTACTGTCTCTAATTGCTAGGTCTACCACCCAGCTGTCAGAAACTTGCACTTGCCCATGATGAAAATGATGGTTGAAGGTAAGCTAGCCAGTTTGCAGTTTGCTACCCAGTTTGCGTCATGTTTGAGAAGTTGAACGATCACTGAATATATTATCAAGCAAATCCTACAAGGTTTAGACATAAGGATTAAGTCGAGGACATAGACTGTATACAGAATGGACAGCGTGGCTCCGCCTTTTACCATTGTACGGTTTTGAAGCCAAAAGACGTTATGGGAGCTGCCATTGTGCAGCCAGAGTCTGCGCAGAAGAGAATTTGAGAGGAACCAGGTAACAAAAAAGCAGAAAGTAGGTTTTTCTTTCTTCTTCTGAAAGATTAAAAACCAGTCCGAAAGATGAATAAGCAAGTTAAAAAAACTACAACTCAGGAAAACTCCAGGCAGAGGTTACAAAAATCAACAGGCAAAATCCAAAATGGGTATAGACTGAGTTCACAAACTAGGCAGACAGACAGGAGTAATACAAAGACTGGAACAAAGCAGGCAGGAGCACAAACAATGAACTGGCAACAACAACAGAAACTGACTGGCTTAAATACTGGCAGCTGATTAACAAACAGGTAGCAGGTGTGAGCAGGTGGGTGGGGCTACAAGGAGCAGACAGCCCCAGCAGAGTCCATGACTCTTCCCCAAATATTTATCATATCACCAATAAAAAATACACACCAAGGGCAGCTGTCAATCTTGTTAAAACGAAACTTATAACCCGGTTTTTAACATCTAATACAGGGTACCTGCAGGTTTCAGCAAGTTAAATTTAAGACTTTTAAATAAATTTGTAATGCCACTTTGAAAAAAATTTAAGGCCAAAAACACATAAATATAGTTGATGGTTGGGGGATCCTGCTGCACTATATATCAAAACATAGCATGTGTGTCTCTCTATGAGTCATTCAAGTTTACTTTTTGTCTGTTTATTGAACATAAAGTGATTATCTCTGACTCATGGCTGTATGTAAAAGTTTAAACAGTGACCCAGGATACAGATAAAAATTCATATCGGACTTTATATTAAGAAACAAACGACAAATGTGGGATTTCATTTGGCCAAAAAGAAATAAACTAATGTTCAAAGCATACTTTATAATCACTAGGCCTATAAAAGAGGTCAACTTAACATAACTCAACTCAAACCTGAACTTAAGTATCAACACAAGCACAAACAGACCTAACACAATGAAACAATGGGGCAACATAGAGTATTCAAACACCAGGGGAAAACAAAATGGACATTGGGTGAAACCTAATACAAACCTAACACAAAACTAAGAAAACCTAACATGAGAGAACTTGGTGCCTTCCAATGAGCCAGTGCCAGCATAAAAGTGTCCAGAGCCACAATTTTTGCTCCAGTCAGGAAGTGCCTTTTTCTAAAATATAATAACTCTAAAACCTACATGTAACACTTTTAATGGCCTTGAATTTTCCAGGTTCGATTTTTCACCTTTTGTACTCAAGGGTTCAACATATATTGTTATCACTCAGCGTGTATGACACATTCATCAGAGTATTTTGTAAAGTGTGGCCCCTCAAGAGAAGCATCCTGTCGTCAGGGACTGTTTGTTTCTAATCAGAACCAGGCAGGCTGTGAATACTGCTATATGAAGCATATAAACCTGACTATTACTTTCTTTCACCTGAGGGCTCTCTCTAAACAGCTCCTCATCTCCACACCTTTATTTAGTGCTACATATGAACGAGGGGAAGTGTTGCTTCAGTGTAAACATGGCGGCGTAAAGAGAGCAGATGAGCTGTGCTTCAGCGCTCTCAGTTTTATCCTCTCCTGTCTATTAGTGCCTGTTAAAGCAGTTTTCAAACTTTCTTGGCAGAAGAAATGTGGTTATATGAGGAATCAGCCAAGCGTTTTGTGGGAGCCATATGTCAATAAAACTTTGTGATTGTCCTAAAATTCTACAAGACACCTGGCCTTGTGTCATGGGACATAAAGACTGGCTGTTAAAAAAAAAAAGGGGTCGATGTAAAATGTTTGTCCAGCAGTGACTCCAGAGCCGAGGCTGGAATGAAGCCCTTGTAAGGTTTGTGAGGCTGCTTTGGTTTGGATTTGAAAGCCCCCCCCAACACATTCTCCTCACATGACTGTGGTTCAGGCCTTTGTAATAGATTTTATTGGAATCAGAAGAGCTGAACTGAAAAGTCTATTTTTCAGGGGGTTGTTGTACACATTTTAGCATGAAAGAAGTTTATGTCCCTTTAAACATGAACGAGAACATGGTGTTAGCTTTTTGGGAACATCAGTTTAGAGATGCTTCCTTCGGCCCGATTACTGTTGTCTGGATAACAGAAGGATCCCATGAGAAAACATATTTCATTTTGTTTAGCCTAGTACTCTTAAAGACACAAAGCTGTTATTATTATAATAATAATAATAATAATAATAATAATAATAATAATAATAATAATAATAATAATAATGATAATAATTTCTCTCAGAATCAAAAGGTACAGATGAAATTTGTCAAACACTTTTGTGTAAATCGGTGCAATATGACATGTGATCAGGTTGGAACTGTTTAGAAATAATCACCGTCTTAATTTGGTTTTAACCAATCATAATCCAGAACTTAACTCAACCTTCAATTCATTTATTTATTTGTTCTTATTTCATGGTATGCATAATGAATTATACAAACGTCATCCTGTACAAATTATTAGGGATAAAATATATATTTAATGCAAAAAAAATGAAAAAAAAAAGAACAGTAGGTTGAAGAGTAGCTCTTATTTAATCCCTATAAAAATAATAAATGTTTACAACATGGGAAGCATACACCCTCTTCAATGATATCAGAGTGAGCCTGCACCACCAGGTAAGTGATGTTTTTTTCTTCTCTTAAGTGCTGAACATTTTTGAAAATTGAGTGTGGAGAAAACGGACATCTGAGTGCAGGTCAGACTTTAGCCCATTAAAAAAATGACCAAACTACAAAAAAAAAATGTCATGTCCACTGATATTCTTATTCAATTCATGTATTTTCATTAAAGAGGGGTATCGTCCATTTGTAGGTTTTATTCTGAAGCTTTACATGATTAACAGCTTAAAACAACCTCTATTTTTTTCACACTGTGTTTTGGAAAGTCCATATTTCAGTCTGTCTGAAATGCTATGTTTTGTTTGCTTTCCCTTTGACACTTCCTGCTCCATAAACCCCCTACACTCTGATTGGTCAGCACTCTGGAGGCCTGTTGGGGGACAAAGCTGTGGACAGACCCTGGAGGTTAAAGTTTCCACAACAGGTGAACATGTAGCAGTTTGAAAATCTGCAGGTGTTAAGTTTGAACATCAAGCATTGTAACTTCATATCCATGTTTACAATATGGGAAGAATACACCTTCTTTAATGATATCAGAGTGAACCTGCACCACTGGGTAACTAAGGAACTCTCCTGCTTTCTAGTCAGCACAGATGTTCATTCCTTCTCTAAAGTGCTAAACATTTTTGAAAATTAAGTTTAAAAACTACCATCCGTGTCTGGGTCAGACTTTCTTTAAATTAGCTCAACCATGTTTTAGCCCATTTTCATTTCGTCTGAATCTTGTTTTTTTTTTCATTGCAGTACTTTTTTTACTCAGTGAGTTGTCTGCAGGTTTCTATATGAGGCTGCTCCCTAACAGCATCTTCCAATAAGGGAGGACAGAGACTAGATGAGATCTATAAAGAGAATCTGTAGAGTGGGCCAACATTATTAGTATCTGCTTAAACAGACAACAGAACACCTCAATAAAGTTCACTGAGGGAAAAATAAAGTCTGTGTAGAGAGCAGGGGAGCCAGAATTCACTGGTTAAGCTACAAACCTGGATGTTCCGACCATGTTGAGATTTTTCTCTTTATTTCTATCCACAGGAGTCTGTCAATGATATCTATTAACACTCCATCCACTGTCACTTAATCTGTGTTAAGTAGAACAGATCTCAGATTAGTTGCCTGGTATCAATTATTTCGATATCCAAACACAATTTATTAGCTGTTGTCATAAAACAGCCAATGTCTCCTTTGGATGACACAGGTTTGAACTGAGAGTTAACATATTTAGAAAGACTTTAAGTAGAAGAATGAATCTGTAATATCCATCCATTTTATTCATATTTGACACAGGCTGACCTTTGAAACTAAACTCTCCAGATATTTGTCAAATTTACATTCTTGTGCGCTACAAATCTCTGAGGGGAAAAGTAGAGGACATTACAAATTCCTC
Source organism: Thalassoma bifasciatum (assembly GCA_008086565.1). Classification (NCBI taxonomy): domain Eukaryota; kingdom Metazoa; phylum Chordata; class Actinopteri; order Labriformes; family Labridae; genus Thalassoma; species Thalassoma bifasciatum. The sequence goes on along the minus strand of RPOG01000978.1, from coordinate 86,898 downwards.
TGTTTTCACTTAACAGTTTGAGTACATTTCAAACATGGAAATGACTCTAATAACGGTCTGAGTCATTGTTGGGGCTTCTGTGCCTGCTAAGTCGAATCCACACAGCGTTCATGAAAGGTAAAACTCAATAAACCTGCGTTGACATCATTTGGATAGTTACTACATGGGTTTCAGCTGGCAACAAGTTATTTAGTCCAAGCTGATGCAATGAGTAACTTCCATGGAGAAAGACACATCATGTGGTTGTGAGAAATATGTTAGTCTGTTTCAGAAGAGTCGAATCATTGGCATCAAGCAGAGACAACATCTAAGGCAGGGATGTCCAAACTGAGGCCTGGGGGCCAATTGTGGCCCAGTGTCTATTGTAACACAGCCCCAAGCTTCCATTTTAAGATGTATTAATTTTGTAACTTAAGTTGTTCATGTTGTTATTGTGTTCATTTATAGTTTCTGTCAGATGCTTGAGAAAGCCTAGATATATCTGGTGACATCTCACAAAAATTTGGATTCTACGTAGGCCACAAAAAAAAAAAAACATATTAGAGGACCAAAGGCTGAATTCAAGTTATAAAATGGTGAAGAAATGACAAAAGTTGATGCATAAAATGGTCACAGAACTGCAGAACTTAGTGAACAGTTTTGTATTTAAATATCATTAGGGAACTTAAGTCTTGATTTAGACAGTGGTGTATAAAGTCCTTGGAAGGCCATTCTTGAGTAAAAGTACAGATATACTTAAAACTACTCAGGTAAAAGTGAAAGTCACCCATTAAAAATTTACTTAAGTAAAAGTCTTAAAGTAGCTCATATTAAATATGAAATTTGAGCTGATGTGTAAATAAATGTCATTTATTTTCACATTTTGTTTCGTAACGAGTAACTACGTATGATGACAATATAAATGTAGCAGAGTAAAAGTATCATATTTTTATTTTTAATGTGTGAAGTAAAAGTGAAAGTTGCAGTACACATAGAAACTCAGGTAATGTATAGATTCTCCTTAAACTTACTTAAGTACTGTAACAAAGTACTTTAACTTTGTTCCTTTACACCACTGGATATAGAACAGGGGGGTTGAGCAAATAATGCACAATTCTTGGTGCTATTGACAGCCCCTTCTCCCCTTCATGTTGACCTACAGGAGCTGTTCTTTGGATATAATGCCTTCTACATTTGAACTGTCATATGAAGCAAAATGTGGGATTTATTGATCTCTAGGTGAAAAGTGTTGACATCCTGCTTCATGTTTTAATGCAGAGAACCCTGTGTCATCACTGTGTCATTTACTATAGGTTGAAACTGCAATCAAGACCATATTTCGCTGTATTATTTGTGAGACCGTGTTGAAAACTCTCAGTCTGAGCAGAGGGCAAGTTCATCGTTTGCTAAACACGTCGTAAACCTGGACCTTTGTATCCTCAGCGTCCGCTCAGACCAGAAATCAAGCAGAATGTGAGAGTCCTGGGCCGTGTCAGCCCGACTGTCTGAGGTTGGATGCAGCCGGCAGAGGAACATTATCCTTTTACAGAAATGTATTGATTTATGGAGTTCATAATCTGCGGTGGCACAGAGGGGGGAGATGTGGCTCATTCCAGCTTTCTGAGACTTACACTTTAATGAAGTCATTTATCTCAGATCTAAGGCGCTGCTATCATGCTATTCATCTATCCACACAAAGTCACATGTACACACACACACATTCACACAAGCAGTCCCCTGACTACATCTCAGCTTGAGTCAGCGCAATGACTAAAAATACTGTATGTGCAAAAATGACCTTTTCTTTTTTTTCCCAGCATTAGTTAAGCTTGTTAATTCATGATAATTAGCACGATCTACTCACCAAATCATCACATTAGGCAGTTTGGTCTTTGTCCCAGGCCTTGAAAAATGTGCCAGAGTTCAGCATAAATTATGAATGAAGGAAAAATTGGAAAATGAAAGAAAACTTTGAAAATCAACTTGTGCAATGAGCTTCTGCTTGTTAAAACAGTCTCAAATCATACCAAGAAACAACTTTATCAGCAGCCACATACTCACCAATGGAAGGAACGCGGCACCTAAAATACACAGAAAAAAGCATGTTTAGTAGTGTTAATAAAACATGCAACAATATTTAACAACTGTACTTCGTGAGTGCCATACAACAATGAAAGTCAACAGTCAGAGGGAAGCCCAGCACATTTTCCCCTCTGACTATGGTCAAAAAGTTAGAGTCTGCACCCCAACCATGTCTGTGGAGCATCATCATGTCCTGCAATCCAGACACCAGCAGCAGAGCTGGTGAGAGCAGCTGAGACCTAAAATGCAAACTTTTGAAAACACAACCCATAGTGCAATTTATTTTCTGAAACACTATTTCCATTGTTCTAGTGTGAACATCAAGCCAGCTGATGACAGGCTCAGCTTTATATGCGCGCATTAAACCTCCACTGTACCATGCGACCATCCCAAAAACAACATCAACCTATCGTTTTGTTCTTGTGCTTCTTAATGTACTGGCTATGTTCTTCAAAAATGTGCATGTATTTCACTTTTTCTGCAATTAGAGTCAAAGTTTTCAGTTTAAACTCCAGATGGTCAGCTCACCTCTTCTTCAGCCTCTCAACCATTGTCATGTTTACGGCTCCTACAGTTATATCGCCATCTACAGGCCTGGCATGTGTGCTATATTGTTTTCAGTATCTCAGCGTTTCCATGTGAATGCAGTTGTGTAAAATTGTGTCAATTATGGCTTTTTTTCTTCAGCTTTTTTCTGTGTCTCCAATGGACATCAAGGAAACAAACCAAAAAAAATAAAAATTAACTGTAACAATTTCTGGGAGAAATTGTGTATTTTCTAGAAAAGATCCAGGTGTGCCGATACTTTTGTCCATGACTGTACCAGGATATATTAGAACACTTCATGCTACCTTATGTTGACAAGCTTTATGGAGATGCTGATTTCATATTCCAGAAGTATTTGACTCCTGTCCACAGTGCCAAAAGAACCAAAAGCTGATTAATGATATAACTGTGCGTCATCGGCTCCCAAAGTGGTTTGACCCGAACCCTCTTAGAGATTCCAATAACAGACAAACTATCAAAGCAACCAGAGCTTCAATAACACCTCAGCATAGCTAAAGGCTGATTTCATCACAGTACCTCATGCAATCAAAGTAAATATAAATCAGTGTACTTTTCAGGAGGACAACATTTCTATAATCCCTTACAATGGTCTCAGATGATACTCTAATTTATAAGATACTGTGTTTTGGGTTTTCATCAACCCTCAGTCATACTCATCACATTTCAAGGAAAATAATGATTGAAATAATTTGCTGTGTGAGTACTTAAATTTTATTATTTGGGTCAATGGCGTGACGTCCCTTTTTTTTGTGTCCGAGTGCAATATTTCCTTACATCATGAATTGAGTATTTCATCACATGTATTTCTTTATTCAATGAAACCTGTGTTATTTGAAAACATCTTTAAACTATTAAAATATAACATGTTTTTTTGTGTTTTGGTACCTCAAACCCCCAAAATGTCAGGTGGTGCAACCGTCCTGACAAGTATCCACAGTAATTTAATAAACACAGTTAGAAAACATAATTCTTCACTCAGAAATATGTTTTTATCCATTTTCAAAGAACTTTTTAAAAATAAGTTTTTAGACCCTCTTTTTGTTATTGACCCATTTATCAATAATTTCCAGAGAAAGATAGAGAGAATGCTTGATATGGTATCACTGCAAGTTAAATTTAAACATCATAGTAAAAGGGGCCTGAAAGTTGTTGGAAGGAATGAACATTTATGTATCAATTCAGGGCGTCTATATAGGCACAATGATTTTGTTTGGTCTGGGCATAATCAACCAATCAGGAATCAGTTAGCTTTGGAAAATGGATGGAAAGAAAACTGTCCTTGTTGAGGGTAAATGAAAAAACTGTCTACACAATCTAAATCCATGTCATTACACTTCTGTTCTACTGTTGATAAGTTTTCAAGCTTTCAACAAATTTACAGAACACTAAAAAAGAAAAGAGCCAGAACATTCTGAAATTTAAATCTATTACAATGCATCAGAAGTGACCAATAGGATCTCCATTCAAAAAGCTAATTTTCTTCGTTGACTTTTAAATTTTACAAATCCACATTTCGATGTTGCTCAAGACCCCGAGAGCTGTTTTTGGTTGTAAATTATTTCTGTTGTAAGCCTCAGTGACAGCTCTGTGCAATTTACTACCTCCATTGGAATAGAGAATGACCAGAAACAGATTAACGAGTTCTCCTGGGGATGTAATAAACCAAGGAATGACAGCGCTCACATTCAAGACGAAATGCTGCGTGAAGGAATTGTCGTCTGGAAGTCGTTTAACGCTAACCCCTGGCTACACTGAAATTAGCAAGAAGTTGGCATCTGCTCCCAGAGTTATATATCATTATCAGATGATGATAGCTGGTGATTGCCTTCATTCCTCAATCACAATGTTAAACAGCATAAACCAGACAAATCATCAGTGCGGTGCTGATTTAACCTCAGGAGAGTCTGGGCAGTGCTTTTATTTTGTACTTGTGTCGACTTTTAGTGTTAAATGTTGCATGTATCATGTTTTTTTTTTTTTTTTTACATTATTGTGCTAATATCTAATGTTTCATCATTATCCTGGTTTGCTTTTTTTAAATTATTATTTATATTCAACCCCAATTCTCTAGCAAAATATTTTGTGCAAATATCCACTTATTTTGAATTTGATGCCTGCAGCACGTTCCTATGAAGCTGGGACAGGTTCATGTTTCCCACTGTGTTACATCAACCTTTCCTTTTAACAACACTCAGTAAGCATTTGTGACCTTAGGACACTAATTGTTGAAGCTCTGGAGCTGAAATTCTTCCCCATTCTTGTTTGATGAACATCCTCAGTTGCTCAACAGTCCAGGGTCTCCGTTGTGTTACTTTGTGCTTCATAATACGCCACACTTTTTCAGTGGGCGACAGGTCTGGATTGCATGAAGGCCAGTCTAGTAGCTGCACTCTTTTACCACGAAGCCACGCTGTTGTAACAGATGCAGAATGTGTCTTGGTTTCATTGTCCTGCAGAAATAATCAGCAAATAATTTCGTCCCTGAAAAAGACACGACCTGGATGGCAGCAGATGTTGCTCCAAGACCTGTTTATACCTTTCAGCATTGATGCTGCCTTCATAGATGTGACAGGTACCCACAATGCCATGCGCACCAAAGGCTGGATTATGCTTTCCCCCCGGATGAGACGCGTGGAAAAAAGGCGCCCACCATCCACATGAGAGAACATGTGAGGCTTTTATACTTTTTTTACATCCTTGCGACATCCATAGGGCTCCATTCTCAAACTGCAGGGGTCAGTGTATTGCAAACACACGTCTACCAAAGCGTTTAATTAGAGAAGAAGAAGTCTGTCTTTTTGTACAAGGTTCACAACATTATTTTTTCACCTATCCTCCTCTCTGTAGAGTGTGACCACAAGGATTAGTCATCCCAAAATTATCACAGCGAGATGAATCAAATAAATGCCTTTTTTTTTTTGCACTTTAGACACTCGAAGCCGCTGGTCAGCCGCCATATTGACCACACGCACAGTAGTAAGAAATTTTCAGAGGTGGCAGGAATGCTAAAATGGCGTCATTCATCTGTGTTGAGCAGAGCGGGGCACACGGAAAGCATAAACCAGGCTTTACACACCTCCATACCATCACAGATGCTGCTTTTGGCCTTCATGCTGAGAACAATCAGGATTGTTCATCTCCCCTTTGACCTGGACGGCACCACATCCATGATTTCCAAAAAACAGTTTGAAATGTGGACTCATCAGACCACAGCAAACTTTTCCACTTTGCGTCAAAGCCATCTCAGATGAGCATAGGCTCAGAGAAGGCCGTGCCGTTTCTGTCTGTTGTTGATGTCTGACTTTGTCTTTGCATGGTAGAGTTTGAACTGTCACTTGTAGATGTAGTGATGAACTGTGTTAACTGACAATGGTTTTCTAAAGTGTTGCTGAACCCATGTGCCAATATCCTTTACACAATGATGTTGGTTTTTAATGCACTGCTGCCTGAGGGGTCAAAGGTCACAGGCATTCATGGTTGGTTTTGGGCCTTGATGCTTACATGCAGAGATTTCTCCAGATTCTCTGAATCTTCTGATGATATTATGGACTGTCAATGATGGAATCCCTAAATTCCTTGCAATTGTACATTGAGAAACATTGCTCTTAAACTGTTGAAATATTTGCTTACGCAGTTGTTGACTGTTACAGGGCTGACATCATGAGCTCATTGTCAGCTTGTTGGCTTTATTTTCTTGTCTGTTGTATGAGGTTTGTGGTGAGGTTACACATAGGTAAGTTGGGGTTCCCCTACACTTACAACACTTACTAGTAGCCTCTGTTAGACACACTAGATAAGTGTAGTTGGTGCCACCTTTGTAGTTTTCTCATGACAATTTCTTTAGATAAGTCAGTAAGGGTTTGTTTTCTTTGTTTCTTTTATTAAGACAGTGTTTAGTCAGGGCTGGTTTTGTTCTGATAAGTTCTTTTTGTTTGGCACCCTACTTGTCCAATCCTCACCCCCTCCTCCAGGTTCTGTTTTGTTTTCTGCCAACAATAAAACCTTTTTTTGTGTATGAACTTGATCAATGTTGACTCCCTGATTATCATTTACACCCTGCCATACCTGGGATGTAATGTTGAAAAAGTGGTGAACCTCACTCCATCTTTACTTGTGAAGGACTGAGTCTTTTGGGGATGCTCCTTTTATACCCAATCATGACACACACCTGTTTCAAATGAACCTGTTCACCTGGGGAATGATCCAAACAGCTGGGGTTTTTTTCAGCATTCATCAACTTTCCCGGACTTTTGTTGCTCCTGTCCTGGCTTTTTAGGAACATGTTGCAGGCATCAAATTCTAAAGGAGTAAATATTTGAAAAAAAAAAAGTTTATCAGTTTGAACATTAAATGTAGTGTTTTTGTAGTGTATTCAATTGAATAAAGCAAATCACTGTACTCTTTTTTTAATTTACATTTTATAGTTCATTTGGTGTCCTGAGCTGTATGTTTCTTTTTCATTATTGCTTTTGCAAGTTTCCCTTTAGGGACAATATTCAGCCAAATCAAATGCAATCTAAGCTTGAGATACATAACTAGAAAACTGACCCATCTCTTTAAATGGTTTCAAATGAAACAGGAGCTCCTTGTTTTGGTGGCCCTATTTCACCTTGAATTCCACACTTTGCGATCTTAAGACTTCCTACTCACTTTACAAACACTTACCTGACAGAAGAGTCCAGAAATGACACTAGAAAGATACAGAAAGTGAAATCATTTTCAGGCATTAAGCCAGAGAGAGAGAGAGAGAGAGAGAGCGAGAGCAGGGGGATGATTTTGCAGAAGAGTCTGAAATAAGCTGAATCAAGGCGCTCTGTCACTGATTTACTCTGAGATTTTGTCAGAGCAGACTAAGCTCTGTACATGAAGATTAAGAGATAGGATGCTTTTTAAACTTGCCGATGGATTACAGTAGATAACACAAGTTTATTATAACACAACTTATCTATTATCATTGGCACCACAGGCAGTAAATCCAGCTCACACAGGGGGAAATTTCTCCATGAAGTCAAATGTTCCTCTCGGAGCAGAGCTGCTGCAGAGGAGGGAGGGGCACAGCGATTTATTTATCTAGGTTACCTCATCTTTTTACCATTTTCTTCATTACACACTTTGTGCTCTATCTGCTGCCCCAGGTACTCCCGGTCCAAGAAGCTTTTGTGCGATAAAGAAAAGAATGAATTTGGTAAATCTTGCTCACACATCATGTAAACCTCTGGCACCCACTGTATCCTGCAAGTCATGAATAATGCATGCTATTCCGAGCTCGCCGTCTTGTTCGCATATGACCTATAGCCAAAATGATTATGCAGATTTAGGAATATAAATAAATAATCAAACGTTATAAATGGTCACCCGAGGCGTGGGAGACTGCTGAGCATTTATCAGTCTGTGGGGGACAGAATGAAGGGAGTGCTTCCTCCTGTTATTTTGATCTCTTTTTTTCCCCCATAAGAAGTGATTGGCCTGAATTAACATCCTAATGTGGTAGCTGTTGTTTGCACAGCCATTTAAAATGTAATTATTTTCAGCCTGGCGATGGCAGCTGAGGCCTGCAGCTCGTGGATTAACTTAGCTGAATAAAGCTCAGTCCTGCAGTTCTGGTCTGTGAGTGAGAGCAGGAAGCCAACACACACACACACACACACGCACACACATACACTCATCCTATGCGCAGAGCTTTGGAATGAGTTTTCACCTACAGTTGGTTCTATTTCCTCAGTTCAGTATGAAATTGTAGTTTTGTTGTATTAAACTCAGAAAAGTATGAGAATTTCTGGTTTTAAACTGAGGTAAACAAGGCACAGTTTTTTGTTTTAGCGAATATTTATTGTCTGAGCTTAGTCAGGCAGCAAAAGTGACACTGTAAATGCACTCAGATTGCTTTCATGATGCTATCTGATTTAGCGTCTGCAATTTATTGCAAAGTTGCAAGCCATAGAAATCTTCATAGGCATGTTGAATAAGAATTTTAGGTTGATCTGTTAAAAAAAAAAAAAAAAAAAAGTACACTGGAAACCTTAACTTGAAAAATGGAGTGCAATTTATAAAAAAGAATAAATTACTGCAACTAATCGTAAATTGTACACATCATCAAATTGTGTTTTACATTAGCAGAACTTAAAATCAAATTGTTTTGTGTTTAACTTTAACATTTTAAACTCAAACAGATCGACAATAGTGAATTGAGTCAATAATTTGTGTGTCATCCAAGCTCATTAAAATAACATTTACAAGTAAAAAGTTAAATAGCTACTCAGAGCTTGATTTTGTATGTCACAGCAATGTTTTTATTTAAGTTTTAAATAAAGGCCCGCTGAATTAGTTTTTAGGGCATGGTGAACACTAGTCACCAACATAAAAAGCCCCAAAAACTTAAAAAGAAAAAGAATTAAAGAGGGATGCTCTACTTTTGCACTTTTTTTAGCATGTATATTAAGTAACCTTGATGGACCAGGCTGGATGTTCATACTCAAATTGTGATCATTACATAAGGATCTCCTAACTAGTTTATGATTTATTGAAGGGGCAAGCCTCAAACACCAAAGTCTACCTAAAGCTTTAGCCCAGGGATGGGAAATTCATTTTTCCATTTATTTTTACCACTTAGTCGAAAAATGTTTTTACATGAAAGCACCGCAAAGATGCAAACCATAGAAATCTACTTGGGCATGTTGAACACCAGTCACCAACATAAAAAGTCCCAAAAATTAAAAAGAAATTAAAGGGGGGTATTCTACTTTTCCATATTTTAAGCATGTATATTAAGTAACCAAGTTGGGTGTTCATACTCAAATTGTGATCATTACACAAGGATCTCCTAACTAGTTTATGTTGAAATGGAGGGGTTGGCCTCAAACACCTAGAGCTACACATAGCTTTAGCCCATGGATGGGCAATTAATTTTTCTATTAATTTTTACCCCTTTTTAGAGAGTGTTTTCCATGAAAGCACCACCAAGATGCAAGCTATAGAAATCTACTTGGGCATGTTGAACACGAGTCACCAACATAAAAAGTCCCCAAAACTTAAAAATAATTAAAGAGGGGTACTCTGTTTTTTCCATATCTTACGCATGGATATCAAGTAACCAAGCTTGATGTTCATACTCAAAATGTGATCATTACATAAGGATGTCCTAGCTAGTTTATGATTTATTGGAGGGGCAGGTCTCAAACACCAAGGTCTACCCACAGCTCAAGCCTCTACAGGCCTTCAGAGGGCTGGCCAATCAGAGGGAAGAGGGTTTGTGGTGTGGGGATCCTTAAAGAGACAGCAGTTAAAATAAAGCGCTTCAAACAGGTGCTGAAATAAGGGTTTATAAAACATCAGAGGGAGAAAAAAAATGTTGTTTTTATACAGAGACAAAACAGCACAATGACCCCTTTATATATGTATGGAAAGAAAAAAAAGTTTTCAATCATGACTTCATTGATATTGTTCTTACAACTTTCCATCTGAAAATGTGTATACTATGTGCTTCTCTTACTCTTTGAATGTCATATTTCTTTGGTCTGCAAACTATTTTCACTGTTTCCAAGCTCATTTTTGCAGCTGTTATCTTTGAATAATTGAGAAAAACACAACTTAACGTTAATAGGCTAAAACACCAGATTATTCTTATTTAAAGAATGTGGTCTTGAATTTTTGATCAGATGTTGAACAGACTATTTTACTTTAATTGTTGTTTTCAAAAGATTACCTACTCATTTTCTGTGGGTTTGTCTCACTCCCATTTCTTCTGTTTTGCATTTTGAAACCGTTCTTCAAACCTTTTCAAGATCTCGCAGTGCCAAATGTAAATTTATGCATTTTTTTAATCTGGTCTTAAGATTTTGATCATGGGTTTAAATGTTTATATCACTGCCAGACTTTTTTTCTGCCAGTTTCCTTCTAGTCTTTCTACACAAACTTCAACTGACAATCGTTGATGCTCTGTTTCAGTTTATCAAGTTCAGTGTGAGTACTTAAGCTGTACCAGACAATCTAACTAATTTCTTGCCTTAATTTTGTGTAAAACATTAATAGCAGTATAAAGCTGTAAATGTATGGCACCGTCCTTCTCTTCTTATTAGTGATATTTTCTTGTCTCTGGGTTTAACAAGCATAGTTCAACATGAGCCTGAAACATATTTTTGCACAGTCCCTGGACAGATTAGTGGCTGCTACAGAACAAATCAAGCCAAAACATTTTGTCAAGTTCTTGTCTTCATACCTTACATTTCCCCTTCACCTGCAACTGTTTCATTCATTTTAGAGAATTTGTTTGGCAAAAACAAAACTGACTTTGCAGAGAAGCAAACGCATTACAAGGTTAAACATGATGAAACATGATGAAAATGCATCTTCTTTTTTTCTGCTGCCAAGTCAGTCACAAAAGGTAACCTCAGGTTAAATCATCACACCGGCTCCTGCATGCTGAAAAACTGTATTGCTTTCTAACTCCAGAGCCTTGCTCCTCTGACCCTGCTTTGTTCAGGGTTTACAAAAGCTGCTATTCATCAAGGACCACTAGACTGTAAGAGTGAAGCGTTAAAGCAGCTGGATTCATCAGCTCGTACTTTAAAAATGTGGGGGAAAAGGTTTTCATGACTGTGTTCTGTATAAAACATGGACTCAGTTTCAGCAGAGTTCCCCATTGGAGCCTAAAAATTTTGATGTTCAGAAAAACAATTTTCAGTGATAAAGTTGAAGCAGAAGATGTCAAAGCCCAGTTGATGGGATATTAGATGTATGGATCAATGAAAGTCAAAGTTAGGGCCCTTCCCCTCAGAGAGGAAGGGCTAAGGTTATTACCACCCCTAGTTGCTCACTGGCTTTGTCGTAGGCAGAAACAACAATTGTTGTTTTTTTAAGATGCCATTTCCCATGATAACAGACATCAGTTATAAATTCATCAGACTTAAAAGCAATCCACTTCACTACACAAGTGACCACACAACTAGTCAAGGAAAAACAAATGTCACAGTAGAAGCTATATTAACCTTTGGGATAAATGTAGCTTGGCTGTCTTATCAATATGTCCAATCATTCATGAAATGCAATACACATAGCAACCTTTTTAGAACACTTCCTATGTTTGAGAGTATGTGTGTCTTACGGGCTGTGCACAAAATAGCGCATGAAGTCTTTCTGCAGTTGCAGAAATGTGTGTCCAATCTTCTTTGAGCTGTGTGAGCCTGATTTGAGACTTGTATTGTTACTAAAGTTTATAAATACTGAACCATGCCTTGTTTGTACTGTACAATTGGTGTGAGTAGCTGAATATGGCTGTTTTCAAATTTGCCTACTACATACTCCATTCTAATGCAGTATGTAGTAGTCACTGCATACTGTATTTGAATGTAGTATGTACTATGACAGTTCTGTTTGGTCTGTTTTGCAGTTTGTTTTCCAGATTGAGGAATGTGAGAGTAACCCCGATGGATTTTTTTCTTGACTTTATTATAATTTATTATCACTAATTTATATCAGGGCAACTTAAGTGTCAAATATTGAATCAATAAATTCTCCAGGGGGAAAAAAAACTCTTGAAGTTGGAGGAAAAAGTTAGAGTTTTCAGGTTTAAAAGTCACCAATTTACCTACAGAACAGGATTAAAACACAGACTGCCTCTGCAGTTATTACAAATGATTATAGGTCCCAGCGCTTTAAACTGCATTAGTTTTAACAGGAGACCTCTGATCTTTAGTAATAACTGCAGAGGATGTCTGTGTTTAAATGTGGATGTTGCAGCAAAATTCATCATATTTGATTTTTAATATTATACCATATGTTATTCATTGAAAATAATCTGGAGTGGATTGACTTTATATTAAGAGATGATGGAGAAACTGCTTTTGCGCATATGATTTCAAATATGTTAATAGGAAAATTTAAACAATGTAAGTACCCCACTTAAAAGATGTTTTAGGGTTTTACACTTGAATTGTTCCACTGCTTCGCCCAAACTTTCTCTGGTTTCCGTCGTTTTCAATTCAGAACTGCGGGCAGGTGCTTTGCATTGTGGGAAACAGTATGCCAAGTAAACTGTTCCGATGCACACTGAGAAATTTTCCCCTATCAGTAGGTCACCTGGGTAGTTTTGGCATACTGAAACTTTGGCATTTGTTTGCATACTGCATAATGCAATTAGGGCAAATCAGTATGTACTGCAAGTATAGTATGCCAATTCCAAAAACAGCCTATTTTTCTCCTCTTCTTCCAGATTCAGTTTTCATGTCAATAAGAGGAGAAAACATCCTTCGGTGACTTTTATGTGAAGAGAGGAACAAGCTGTGAGATGCTGGAAGACTTGGTTATGCTGCCAAATACCTCAATTTTTTTAACCAAATAAGAAAGAAAATCTCATAAATGCTTTTGAATGTGTTTGTTAATGTCCAAATGTTCAATTTTTCCTGTTGAAATTTTTCAATCTGTTTGTTTGAAGTGTTTCTTTCTTCACTAAACCTCTAACATCCAATTCTGTTTGTGTTTTCCTTCAGTTTGAAGTGTTTTTCTCTCACATAGTAAGATGCAGCAAAATTGGTAATAACACCAGATATTGAAAGTTCAAATTCCAGAAAGATGGGACCGACTCACAAGACAATTTTTGACTGTTTTATGATGAAGACAAGCAGAATAGTCCAGGCAGGTGTCCTAGTGCTCAGGCCTTAAAGGGCTAACTGTGCTGTTGCACATGATAATACAGGCCAGCATAGATATATATAAGACGGCTAGATGCCTCAAGGCGGAGTCAGCAGCGTCGTCACCGTGGTGGCCATCTTGGAACAGGCCTGCTCTGTATTGTAGTCAATGGAAAGGATGATGATTTACTCTCTAAAACACTCATAACTCACTCAATTCTTGACAGATTTACAACCGTATTGGTTTATTACAAACCTTATTTATGTGGCTATGATTCAGGCTGAATTTTTAAGTTGCAATTTTTTTTTGGGGGGGGGGGGCGTATCCTTAAGTTTGCAAGTTAACTAGCTAAATTTCTGACATTTATAACAAACCAAACCGTTAGAAAATCGGTTGAAATTTGAGCAATATACAGTTATTTCAAAGTCCATGCTCCATTGTCTGTGATGTAATTGGTGATCGAGCAGCCCTGCTCCAAGATGGCCGCCATGTGACGACGTTACTTCCCATTGGCTTACAGGGCATCTAGCCTTCTTATATATATCTATGCAGGCCAATGTCCCTCTTTCCATGGTATCATATTTGCTGAATGGTCTTTGTTTTGTCTTACTGCCCCCTACTGGTCCTGTGGTGAACTGCAATTACTTTTATTTTATTCTCCATATGTCACTTCCTTGCTTTGTATAATCTTCACTGAACTTCAGGCCTTAGTGGAAACACAGAAAAACAATGCATCAAAGAAACTAGTTTGTTCCTTTAAGTGTCATTAGTTGTTCCAGAAACTAAAAGTACATTCCTGCTTGTGCTGCTCACTCTTTGGCACACAGCCCAAACAATGGGTCTCCTATTTTCATTTTACTGTTGTTTTGTGTTTGCAGCCCTCATTCGATACCAATGTAGAAAAGCAGCATATAGTGTGGAGGAAATGAAACTCTTACCTCGTGTGAACGTGTGTGGGAGAGCAAAAGTAAGAGAGGCTTCTCACTTCACATGGATGGTGGGATATCTTATTCCATCTATCTGAGATAAGAAGCAGCTGGATCTCTTATCTCTAGATGAGTTCAAGAGAGGAAATGTATACTTCCAAGCAGCAGAAAATAATATCCTGTCCAAAGGTGCGGCGGAGCAAAAGATTTATTTAAAACTGCTTTCTTCTCTCCCTCCAACACATATCAGGTTCTTTTCTTTATTAAAAACTTCACAAAGTATCATTCTCTCCTGACCTGAGCTGATACTCTTAGTCATCTGCTTTCACATGATTGTGTTTGACTCTGCGTCATATTCATTACGGGCACAATGAAGCTTCCTGTAATAAGTGAGGCTTGGATTTTGAATGAAGGTTGCAGAAATATTGGTTCAAGCTTTTAAAATTCTCCCACAGAAAATGATCTTTCACACTCAGTCATCACAGCCTCACTACTTTCACCAGCTTGTAGTCATCACTCTGTCATTTCATCTGTGAACTTCTTATTAACTTTTACATCACTGGGGATCCATCGACTAGCTCCTTCACTTCATTAAAAACCTCTGACACTTCTACTTTTCAAAAAAAGTTTTCAGGGCATTAAGTACAGGAACAAAGCATATTTCCCCCCTTCTTAAAGGAAACCCCGGCTGTGAGAACAAATAGGCGTAGGAATGCTTTGATGTTTGTTTCATAACAGAATGTTTGGTTAAAAAAAAAACACAAAAAATTGTCATTTCTATGAAAAAGCGCAATGTATAACACAAACTGCAACCTATGCAGTATGCAGTATGCAGTATGCAGTATGTAGGATGCAGTATGTAGGATGCAGTATGCAGTATGCAGTATGCGAGCAAATGCGAAAGTTGCAGTATGCCCAAACTACCCGGATAACCTACTGATCCCGGGAAAATTTCTCAGTATGCATCAGATCAGTCTACCTGGCATCCTGTTTCCCACAATGCAAAGCGCCTGTCCGCAGAAAGTTTGGGCGAAGTAGTGGAACAATTAAAGTGTAAACCCTAAAACATCTTTTAAGTGGGGTACTTACATTGTTTACATTTTCCTATTAAGGTGTTTGAAATCATACGTCCATTATCAGAAGCAGCTTTTCCATCATCTCTAAAAATAAAATATAAATCCATTCCAGATTATTTTCAATGAATAACAAATGGTTTCATATTAAAAATCAATTATGATAAATTTTGCTGTAACATCTACATTTAAACACAGACGTCCTCTGCAGTTATTACAAAGATCAGAGGTCTCCTGTTAAAACTAATGCAGTTTAAAGCACTGGGTTCCTTTCTGGAGAATTTATTGATTGAATATTTTTAAAGTTGCCTTAATATATAATTATTTAATAATAATAAAGTATAGTAAAGTCAAGAAAAAAAAATTCATCAGCTTTAATTCTGCATTCCTCAAACTAGAAACCAGTGTAGCAAACTACAAAACAGACCAAACAGGACTGTCATAGTACATACTACATTCAAATACAGTATGCAGTATGCAGTGACTACTACATACTGCACTACAATGAAGGATGTAGAATGCTAATTTGAAAATAGCCATTGTTTTACTCGTTGGGTTGATGATGTAGAACGGTTGCTTTGTGCCGAGCCTCTTGTTTGCACTGTTGACTCACAGTGGTACATATTTCACCACTTTTTTCTTTTTTTAATTTAAATTTTAGGGGAAGCTGAGCTTCTCTTGGAGTCTTAGAGCAATCACCACTGGTAGATATGCTGACCTTGAACAGCTGATGGCAGAAACTAGAGCTCCTTAGAATAAACGCTCTCCGTCTCCGTTGGCATAGTGACGCAGTTGCCGCACGTACACCAGCGACTCTTTTTTTTTTTTTTTTTTTTTTTTTTTTTTTTTTTTTTTTTTTTTTTTTTTTTTTTTTTTTTTGCATATTGTGGTTTCACACCTCTATGGGTCCAAGCAAAAAAATCAAAGGATTCAGGGGTTGTTGAATGTAGCAATAAGCACAAATTTATCTATTTATTTTTTTATTACAGAATTTAGCTTGAGGAGATGGTTCATTTTTCAAGGTCAATTTTCAAAGGAGACGTGAAAATCAAAGTGATGTTGATGAAAGTCTTCTCTGGTCTATTCTCACATGTTGCTGACGTCACTTTTGATTCATTCAAGTACCCTCAGAAACTAGAGAATCTGATGATAACGTCTTTTTTTTTCTTTAGTTTTTCCATATTTCTTTATTTATTTATTCATTTATTGTCAGTTTTTGTTTTCGAAATGCCAATTTATTTAAAAATAAGTCATTTNTATTGTGGTTTCACACCTCTATGGGTCCAAGCAAAAAAATCAAAGGATTCAGGGGTTGTTGAATGTAGCAATAGGCACAAATTTTTCTGTTTATTTTTTTATTACAGAATTTAGCTTGAGGAGATGGTTCATTTTTCAAGGTCAATTTTCAAAGGAGACGTAAAAATCAAAGTGATGTTGATGAAAGTCTTCTCTGGTCTATTCTCATGTGTTGCTGATGTCACTTTTGATTCATTCAGGTACCCTAAGAAACTAGAGAATCTGATGATAATGTCATTTTTTTTTCTTTAGTTTTTCCATATTTATTTATTTATTTATTCATTTATTGTCAGTTTTTGTTTTCGAAATGCCAATTTATTTCAAAATAAGTCATTTTTTGTTGGAGATTCGGTGGATTTCATGGGTATCAACATGAAAAATCAAGAGAGAATCTGGAAAAACAGGCAAAAAACTGTGAGACTCCTGCAGAAACAGGAGTGTTGGCAGCTTTGCATTTTGTAGAAATCCTTGAACCTGTCTGTAAACTCTTTTAAAAAGCCTATTCTAACAATAGAACAAGATCTAAGTGAGATTTTCTGTAATTATTGAGGATCTCTGAACTTATTCAAGACACTGTGCAAGGGGGGCCTCAAACACCCAGGGCTGTTCATAACTCTGCCCTAACAGGCCATCTGACAGCTGGCCAATCAGAGAGAAGGGGGTCAGGGAGCTTTAAAGAGACAGCAGCTAAGAAGAAAAGTTTCAAACAGAGGCTGAAATAAGAGTTTTCAAAGCACAAGTGAAAAAGTGTAATCCACCCTCTTTAAGAACAAAGGAAATATAGACCAAAAAACACTTAAGCAAGATAAAATCCATATTGAAATGATTGTGGATAAACCTGTAATGTCCATAAGTGCCTCCTTGAAACAGCAGCAAGTCTCTGCTTTTGTAGATTGACACTTATGAAGGCAAATTAAGAATTAAGTCGAGCCAGAGTGTGTTTTAAAGTCACAGAGGAGGTTCTAGTAAACAATCAACAAAAAGATGAATATTAGGACAGCTGTGGACTCACACAGGAGCTGTCAGAGCTTTCACTGAAATAGTTTCTGGTGGAACATCATGTCTCATGTTGTCTCATAGGAACCTCGTCACCAGTAATTGCCTCAAATAAATGTTTGGTTTTTCTCTGTTTTTTTCCTTTGTATTTGGTTACTTTGTGTCTATTCAATGGGGACCAAACAAAGGAACTCTGTATTTACAAGAGATATAAAGGTCAAGGTGCAATGTTGAATCCCGACCTGTTTAATTACAGCATGGAACGCACCAACAGTGTTTTGGGTCTGGGGAACTTTTCAGCCTTTACGTCACTTTGGTGTCTTCAGCACCATTTTCTCCATCATCCTTAACTCCTATTGTGCAAACCACCTCAGAGTAGATTTTGCTGAAAATGTACTCATCATATCTAAATGTTTCTTTTGTCTGACATCAGTTCTCCCTAAAGGATTTTAATTTGTGCTCATTTCCCAGAGAGCTCCTACTGTAGAGCTTTTATGCAAAATCTAACCATTCATCCATTCGCAATAATTGGTCCATTTTTTGTAAACAATCATGTCCTAGAGGGATTCACATTTTGCTGTGTATTATTAGGTGAAAAAGGACTTGTTTATTGTACGTAAATGGCACCTTGGCTCTATTAGTTTTCCTCCCGATAAGAAAGCAGCATGTTCAACAGAGCAGAGAGCCGAGGACTGGGATAATTATTAAGCTCCCAGAGGAAGAGGAGGAGGATTTGGAGTCTTCAGGTAGATGCAAACAGGGCGTCTGGTTGCTCTTCATCTGTATTTGTGAAACATGAAGGCTTGATCAACAGACCAAGAGCTTTAGCAACAGACCAAGAGCTTCAGGTACCAGACCGTGGACTCTCTAGAATCACTGATGTACATGTGTTTGGATCTGCTGAAGTGAAATCAGACTAGAGAAGAGTACAAATGTTCACTTTGGAGGGGAGAGTGAAAGCCATATGTCAAAAAGGAAATATCAAAAATTGGAAGCCACATTCAACACAGCCCTCTATTGTCTAAATCGGTGATTCCCAACCTGTGGGTCGTGGCCCCCTGGTTGGCCGCGAAGGCATTGCAAGTGGGCCGCCAAATCATTTCCAAAAAGTATGATTTTCACGTGTGTGACTGTGTGGGGATGTATATAGACATAAAGATAAAAACAAACAATAATGTTTTAAATGTGAAGAAAAAGCAGGTAAAACATAGAATAGTGTAGGTTTTTTTTTTTCTTTTTTACCAAAGTCGGTGCGCGCAAATGGGTGATTTTCTGAAAATTTTCAAGGCGGACTTGAGAATCAAGGTGATGTTGATAAACTTCTCTCTTCTTTTCCGCTCTTTTAATGAATGTTCCTGTAATGAAACTTGAAATTCTGAGAATTCTGCCAGTTTTTTCAGGTTTTGGATTGGACACATTTTTTATAAGTGCCAGTCATTTTAAAGTTAGTGTTATTTTTCTTTTTTGTGCCCCAGCAGGTTTGGTATCTTGAGGGTTAAACATGTTCAAATATTCATGTACATATAAAAAAAGTGCCCCAAAAAGGCATTATATAGCCTCTGTATTTATGGGATCAGAGTTGGGCCGTGTAAATGTTTGAGACTTAAAAGTGGACCCTTAGCTGGAAAAGGTTGGGAACCACTGGCCTAAATAGAACTATAGCTGTTTTCCAAACTGCCTACTACACTAACAGTTCCTACTACTTTGGCTGAAAATCAGTATGTAGTGGTCAGTAGGTGTCAATAGTACTGACAACTACTGGAATAAATCAGCACAACTACAACACAACAACAGTATAGTTAAACATCTAAGAAATAGAAATGAAGTGACACAAAAGAAACACCTGTGAATCTATTCACTTCATAACATGAAGTAGGTGTTTACTTCTACAAAATTCATAAAAGCCTGTATAAATCACTTATTCCCTTATTTTTTCAACTGACAGCCTACATGGGTAATATGTAGTGGTGTGCAATTATGCAAAATTTGGTATTGATCCGATACTAAGTAAATACAGGGCCAGTATCACCAATATCTATATCGACAGTGGCAGTTTTTACATAGGAAAGCAGTTTGTCCAAATTTATCAAAATAACACACAGCCACTAAAACTACCATTTCTGTTCATAAATTAAAGTTAAAAACTTTTTTTTTTTTTCAATCAGAAAATAATCATGCGCTCTAATGTTTTCCCTGCTGTGTTGTAGCAATTATAGCAGCAATTATTTTATTTACACAAATTAGACAAACTTCTTTTTTTTTCTGGAGAACACCAGCATTATTTTTTCCTCTTCAGAGTCAGAGACAAAAATACAGAGGTGAGTTTGAGTTTATCTGCTGGGAAGAAAACTGTGTCCAACACCAAGTCTGGTAATTGTAATCTCACCAAGCACCAAACCAAAGTTCCACTGAGCCAGAGATCATGGAGAAGCAAACACCTGTGACCCAGGTGCAGGTCATGTTCACTCAGCAGACCAAGAAGGGGTGACTTCATCCAAACAGCAAAGGCTTGATTAAAAATCTCTGCCAGCTCCAGAATCAGGAGGGAACAAACAGACAGACCGTAAAACAGGTTTCTCATTTCAGCTGCTGAGTCTGACGTTTGGTGAGAAACACTGTGACCAATTAGTAACCTCCCCTACCCTGCTGTTAGAAGTGTATGTTTGGGCCCATAGGTGCCCAATTTGGCAGATTAAAAAGACAGTTCTGTCGTTAAAATGACTTCATCTGCAAACATTTTCGAGGTGCATCTTGCTGACAAGTGTTTTTCTCTGTCTACATGATGGAGCATGTTTTGCAACCCCCCTCACTCTTGAATGTTTTGGTTGTATGTGATTTGATATTAAGGTGGGTTTTTTGTCATTACAGAGACGGGGTCTATTTTACAACTGAGAAGTTGGGAGACCTTAAAAATAGGGGGCACTTTAAAAAAAACCTGAAATGAACAATAGTTTAGTAATGGATTTACAATAATTAATTAATACATTTACAAGAATGAAATTATAAATTTACGAGAAAACGGTCATAGAATTACAAGAACAAAGTCATAGATTAACAAGGATTAAGTCATTATTAACAAGATAATAGTCATAAATTAACAAGAATAAAATCACAGATTTACAAGAATAAAGTCATAGATTAACAAGGATTAAGTCATTATTAAGATAATAGTCATAAATTAACAAGAATAAAATCACAGATTTACAAGAATGAAGTCATAGATTAACAAGGATGAAGTCATTAATAACTAGAATAAAGTCAATGATTAACATGAGTTAAGATATGAATTTACAAGAATAAAGTCATAGATTTACAAGAATAAATTAATAGATTTACACCAATTAAGAAATGAATTCACAACAATGAAGTCATAACTTTATGGAAATATAGTCATAGATTAACAAAAAAAAGTCATAGATTTACAAGAATAAAGTCATAGATTGACAAGAATAAAGTCATACACTTAAGACAGTGAACTCATGTATTTACAAAAATTAAGTCATAGATTTACAAGATTTATGAAGTCATAGATATATGGGAATGAAGTCATAGATTTATGGGGGAAAAGTCATGGATTTATACGAATTTAGAAATAAATGAACAAGAATAAAGTCAGAGGTTTATGGGAAAAAGTCATGGATTTACAAGAATAAAGTCATAGATTTACAAGAATAAAGTCACAGATTTACGAGAATAAAGTCAAAGATTTATTGGATACAGTCATCGGTTCATCTGAATAAAAACATTTTTTAATGAATTTATCCCATAGATTTAATGAGCATAAAGTCATAGATTTACAACAATTAATACATGAATTTACAAGAATTGAGTCACAGAGTTATAATAATGAAGACATACATTTACAAGAATAAAGTCATTTATTTATGAAGATAAAGTCCTGGATTGAAAAGCATGATCTGGTTGTTTCACTCTATAGCTTCAGTATCAGAGGAGCAGCAGACACCTGTACAAAAATATGAAACATAGATCATTTTGTGAAGTTATACTCCAGTTAAGTTTTTACTAATCTGGAAGTACTTCATCTTTTGGCACATCACCATCACCTTGTCAAAAGTATTAGGACCCTGAAAAGATACTTCAGAATACTGGGCGCTAACACATCAGCCTCTTCACATGGGTGGATGATTGCTCCTCTGATCCAACAATCATTCAGAACTGATTGTTTATCAGCGATCATTTGTAGAACAATATATGGTCCTGTGAAATGTGTTATTGTCACAGGCCAGTGCATATGAACAAGTTTCAGAGGTGTTTTTCTGAACCTTGAGTTTTCAAGTTTAAAACTAACACTCCACTTCTGATTTAAAAGCTCTGAGCCACTGATTAAACTGTTAAATGTGTTTTTATTGAGAATATATTGGTTTGAGGAAAGGCGCTGTAGCAGAAAAGGACTTCTGAAGTCTAGTCAAGCATCACATCCTGTAGCCACACAACCATCTGCTCCAACAGCACTGAAAAAGAGGACACAAGAAAGTAAGAGCTGGACACACTGCGAGTCAGCTCAACCAGAACGGATTGATAATGAACAAAACCTGGACTCTGGCTTTAACAGGCAAAATGTTTGAAACGTGCTCGGAAAATAAGGTGAAGCAGCTTCAAGTTTGACCTCCTCAGCTTTAAAAACGTGGCTGCAGAGGAAATGAAAGGCTTCTGACAATCTCTGGCTTCATACAGGAGCAGGAGCCTCTAGTGAACAGCTCAGTGGTCTGCAGTACATGAGTACAGCTGTAGCAAGCAGCTCCCAGTGGCCAACAACAGTAGCTGTAATCTCCTGACACCCCCTCAGCATCTCCTCCCCCCACCCCTCCTACCCCCCTCTCCTCCAGGAGCTGCGGAGCCCCGCGACAGAGGTTAATGGTATTTTCCCTGCAGTCCACAGTGAGAGCTTGAGTGGTGTTAGTAATTACACATGGTGCTTATACACACAGACTGAGGAGCAGACGTTCACACACTCAGAGAGGCACAGCACCAAAATAAACTACACCACACTCAGAGAAAGCTTTCTTTTTTTAAGGACACAGTCTCGCACATTTTATCTCGTTTTTTTTTTCTTTTCCTCACACACACACAAATCAAAGCAAAGCCACAAAGGGACAGAGGAAGGGGCTTTTCCTCAGGTGACACTCACCCTCAACCACACTCACACCAGCTGACACACTGCTGGATGCTGTGATCGCTGCCAGTGTGTATTGATTTGCCGTCACTCCTGGTGTAAATTGGCTGCTTGTCACTGTAATAAGTTATTATGGTGCTGGTCAGGACGGATGCTGGACTGCAACATTTCAACAGGGCAGCCAAACACAGAGAGACAGAGAGGGGGTTCTTATTTTATCATAACTTTAATTAGAACCGTTAATGAGCCATGAGATCTACATCTAAACTTTATAGAAAACTTAATTATTTTTCAACACTAGTTCCAAAAAATTCTCTGTAAACTTTGCTGAAAATGTTTAAACAAGATTTGATGGTTTTCAGATCATTAACAACTTAAATTTACTCCTTTAGTGACCTGTGTAACGACTCTTAGGAAAAAAAAAATCTATGAATCTGTCATCCCGTTGTGAAGTCTCAGGCTCATGCACATTCTTGCACATTCTCTCTGTTGCACATTTTAATTGCACTATTTCACTTAAAGAACAGATATTAAGTAACTACAAATTAGAAATATATATATATATATATTATTTGATATTTAATGTTCATTTTTTAACTATTTTTGTACAAAGACAGCACAGTTAAAACTGAAGTCAAATTGCTTTTATGCTCCTTGATACTTGGCAATTGAGGTGATTCTAATTCTTATTCTGATTCTGAAAGGTTCTGGAGTGGCCATCTCAGTCTCCTGACTTGATATCATCGATAATGCAAGACAGCTCAAGAATTTACAGGACCTGGAGGCTTTTTGCCAAGAGGAATGGTCAGTTTTACCATCTGAGATAATAAAGACCCTCATCCACAACGACCACAAAGAATTTCAAGCTGTTATTGCTGTTAAAGGGGGAAATACGAAGTATTACAAACTGGGTTGTGTAAACTTTTGAATTGGGTCATTTCTGTACTTTCTGTTGTTATTATGATTTAAAAAGAATAAACACAGTTGTTTGTTAATAAATGTCTTGACCCAACCACTAACTATGAGTGNGGTGAGTGTATATTACAATATATTATGTTGTCAGATTTCCTCTCACTGAATCATTAGAGTGAACATTTGCTAAGGGCCCATGAGTGCATTGGCCCCTCAGTGTTTCTTGCTTCTAATACCAATGCTACATGAAATAACTCAGCAGTTCTGAGGGCAAAGATGCACCAAACAGTAAATGAAGTCTCATTCCTCTGCAGATAATTTGTGCCCTTTGTTTTGTTGAATGTCTTGACCTGCAGCAAATGAGTCAAATCTTATTATAGCGACTAGAAACCCTTAGTGTTTCTTCTCCTTCGAGGCAGAGAGAAAGAGTCAGGATGTGTTTTGAAGCAGGAGCACAGTGAGGGACTGTGAACGAGTTTTCTCTCTCTTATTTTGGAGTCTCCTCGAGCTCAGCGTGGTGGATAATAGCTTCCTTGGGACGAGTACGAGGACCAGGGGACGCTAATGAATTCTGGTATCACATCTGCTGAGGAGCTCTCCACATGCCAGCTATTTACAGGCGGCTGATGGAGAGCTGCTCTCTCTGCACACATTAATTGTTAACGCTGTCAGATGAGGGTTGAGCCTGACTGTGTGATGGACAGCATCGATTGCTTTTGTCTGAAACAGGAAAATACAGTATTCTCTAATGGACACTTCAGCGATCACTTGTCACTGTCTTCTGACTCTCACTCAGTTTTCTTTTCATTTCACTCTCTATTACTCCCACTCCTTCAGTGATCCCTCACCCGCTGTCCTCCACTCAGAGCTCAACTTTCTTCTCCTGAAACAGAAACTGGAAAAAGCAAATCTTTGTCCTGTCACTTCCAGCCGACATGTGACACGCTGTTGCTTTTATTTCGCTCCGTGCGTAAATGAAATGAAGTGGTTTATCCCCGATCTTATGCATTTTGGTGACCATGTTCTGACAAGTTCAAACAGATGAAGAGTCCTGACTAAAAGGCTCAACTGCAGCTTTAATGTAATTCATAATCATGAAATTAGAGGATGTGTCAGCAGAGAGGTAAGAGACAGATATGTTTAATGTTCTCTCGTTCACTCACTCATTCAGACACACCATTAGCCCTCATTATCTCCCACCGATCAGCCTCTCAAATGAGCAGCGGAGAGAAAAAAGGCCGGAGCAGATGACAATAAAGGGCAATTAGGAAATGACTCAACCACTGGAAAAATTTGGAGCTGCCACATCCAGTCTGCACAGGCTGAGAGAAAGAGAGAGAGAGAGAGGGGGGGAGAGGAGAGATGTGGCTGCAGCTGAGCACTGGGGATGCTTTATTCATTTAAAGAGTATTTTTGGAAAGTCTGCACAGAAACTGATGTGGTTTACCAAATATTTGATGAATAATTGTCATTGGATCTTTTATGTTGTTTAACAAAGAATGAAAAAGGACGAGAAGAGACGACTCCAACTCTGCGTGAGAATTAACCATCACTAAGTTTTATCGGTCATTATGATTTTGTGGGTCAAACTTCATTACTTAAGCTCAGTCATGCAATTTAGAGCAATACCTGGAGTACCGAAAAATAAAGTTTTTAGATTGGTTTAATTGCCAGCAAAACAACTGATAAACTAAACAAACTGTTCTAAGTCTAATGTGTATAAATGTGTATAGCAGGGATTCAGTTTTTGTTTGCTTTTGTGGGGTTTTTCTGTTTTTTTAGGGTTTTTTTAAAGAGACTATGGAGACTTTCTAAGTGATCTTGATACACAGGCCTGATCACAATGTCTAATTCGAAATGAGGTCATCGGCGCTTCAAGAGGTTATTTCTAAGTGCCAATTCCTCGCTTCCCATAGGGACTGGTCAGGTTGAATTGGACCAGATTGATACACAGAACCCGGAAGTCTCGATAACAACACCTCACCAGCTGGCGAAGTTTAGCTGTGAGGAAAGAGAAATGTGTTGTTCTCGCCTGAAAACAATTTCTGTGATTTATTTAGTCGTAATAGTTAACACAGGAGTTGGACTGTCTGACAGAAGACAGACAAGAGAGCAGAAGACAGCTAAACAGGAGGATGATAGAGCACAGGCAAAAGGCTAAAACACGAGCTGGAGGCTAAAACACGAGCCAAAGGCTAAAACAGGGGCTGAAATCCAAAACACAGACTAAAAGCTGAAACATGAGCTGAAGGCCAAAACACTAGCTATACACAGACTTAACTGTTTGTGCTAATGGTTAATCGAACCTACATCCAGCAGTTATTCTGCAGTGATCTGTTCAAACCTGAGAGTCTATCAATAAAATGAAGAGCCAGCTTACGTTTGCTCTGCTCGGTGAGATTGGAGTTGGTAGATGAGCACTGGTAGGACATAACCAGGATTCAATACCTATTTCATGTCTCAGAGCACCGAGCTGTAAGTATTACTAAATGCATACAGCTACTAAACTTCGGTACGAACTTACAAAGTTTCAAGTTTGTTTATCAGGTTTCAAACAACAGCTCTACGTAACTGTTTTCCAATAAAAAAGTTATCTTGAACAAAGAAAAGAAATGTTAAAAGGAATATCTGATCACGTTTCACTTTCAAAACAAACTCACAAGTCACAACATTTTGTATGAGTCCTCTGGCTTAAAGGGGTTGCTGCAGTCCACTTCAATCAGATTCTTCTCACAGTCACTTTAAAAAAAAAAAAAAAAATTAATGGATGTCTGAAGACTCAACTGTTCTGGGAACACTTGAACTTTTAGCTTTTAATGCATATTTAACATTATAGTGAATGTTGGATTTGTTAGTTTTGGCTATATTCAATTATAAAAAGAGTAGTTCTTCTTGCACCAGTGATCAACTGTAGGCAAACAAACTTGATTCACTTGTCCCACTGACTTAGCTTATTCCTTCAGTTTTTATTCCTACTTGTGTTATACGTCACTTTGGACAATAATGTCTGGTGAATGAAATTGTAGAATTGTACATCAGGACCTGAAACTATGGCAAATCAGACTCTGAACTGTTACTAGTCTGGAAATAGACAGTGTGTTGCATCCCAAACTGATCTCTTGACATTTAACCCTATAAAGTCAAACATATCATATTTGATACATGAGTAAAAAGACCTCTACCTCATCAAAATGATAAATAGTTTTTTTAAAAACCTGTTAAAAACATTTCCAAAATCATATTCTACCACCTTAAGGATTGTCATATCGATACAGTCAGCTGAAGTTGTATTTTGTCCTCTTTCAAAATGTCTGCTCTCATGAAATCATCCACTTACACATTTTTAGGAAAATCAAGCAAGAAGTTGCAGCAAGAACAACATCGAAATAGTTACCTTCTTCTTTTTTGAATAAATGTTTTCTGCATGGCATAAATGCATATTTACTTAAAAAAACATAAACAATGGATAAAGAAAATTGCAAAACTGCCCATTGTGTCAAATGTGATAAAAGAAATATATCATGAATGAAAAGATAAAGCAATATTTTTTTTGGACTTTGTTAAAAGGGTTAATAAACATCTCAGTTCCAAAAACTGGAATTTTTGGACTATTTTTTGATAGGTTGGGCTTTACAGGGTTAAAGAGTGTGTTTAAAAGAAGAAAAGAAACACCATAAAGGTAAAAAAAAAATACATTTGTCCCAACATTTTTGGAGGGACTTTCTGGCTCCAACATGGATTGAAAGCATTTTTTCTCATATGATTTCACATTTTGGATTTTGCAGCCTTTTTCACACTTTTGGTTTAAGGGACTGGAATGTCAGATTCAGATAAGCATTTGGTACAAACTTGAGTCTCATTTCTGAACAAATCATGAAATTAAAAGGAGAAATATCTTGGCATGAGACATTTTTCTGGACTTTTCAGGTGAATGTGATTCATATTAAATCAACAAAAATGGGAAAGATTTGTCAATGTTGCAGAAAGAAAGAAAGAAGACAAATCTTTTCCAGACCACTTATTAAAGTCCTAATTATCTCATTGATATGAAAACACCCGAATTTTATAGATGTCCAACTATGATTAGGTTACTAAGTGAGATTTGTAATTAGCGTTATAAACAGGGTCTTCTCCTTTCTGAGCACCTTTTCATCCATGAGGCACCAAAAAGAAGCTAAACGCCTGGAAACCATGTTATTCTGCCTGACTGTGTCCATTGGAGCTAATGAGGGAGCAGATTGAGATTAGAAACAGGTGTAATCTGTGTTTCAGCTCAGTTTCAGCTGTGCCCTGTGTGTGTGTGTGTGTGTGTGTGTGTGTGCGTCGGTGCAACCGGACTAGACCGACAAATCACCTGACTTTTCACCTGGGAAAAGTTGACACTTGGCATTAGACTGACACCCTCAGTGTCAGTCTAATTCAAGACTTGTTTTTTCATTTTCTAGGGTCTAAAAAAATATTTTTTTCTCTAAAAAAGGGAAAATGTGAGCCTACTACTCAGATGAAACAATAATTATGCATTTTTAAATTTCTAAATATCTTATATTTATGAGTTTTCGAACTGTCAGTGTAATCCCCTCACCTGAGATTTTGTGTGTGTGTATGACATCCTACTGGCCGTTTTTGAGTACTGCACCTTCACACACGTACACACCAACACACACACAGGAGGCGTTGACATGACGTTAACGTGGGCGGGGCAAGAGAGTGGATTTCCCGCGAAAGCAGCAGGTTGCACAGGATGCTAGGTGAGTGATTTTTACACTTTTTATTATCATTATTATTGTTTAAAAAGCTCAATTTTATGTGATGACGAGTTATTTTTAGTTTGATGAGATTATTTCTTCAAGGCAGGGCAACTTATTACGATGTTTTAAAGTGTTTCTATGATAAAAACGGGACGTTTGTCTGTAGTTATAATGCAGATGGAAACCGAAAAGCTGTGATTACGTTTAAATGTCCAGTTGATATTTCCTGTTCGACATACTTTGTTTAAAATGTCCCTTCACCTGTACATCCGGCTGAAGGGATCAGATAATCATCAGGTCTGTATCAGACGGTGACTCCACCTGTACCTGTTAGTGAATCACTGCACCTGTTAGTATGAGGCACAGCAGGATCAGGGCAGCTAAGCTACTGTTGGGTGTTTTTTAACCTGTAAATGGTCTTTATGGCCTTTAAACTAATGTAGACCTGAACACCCAATACTCCTCATCTGTTTTAACGACAGACAGGTGAGGAGAGTTTAGTTCAGGGTAGAGAGGTACCTGAACACATCAGAAGCTTTAAACCTGCTGTTTTCATAAGCCAGAATATACATTTTTATGTGTCATGTAAACTGTTAGATTATGTGTTTATTGAATAAAAGAAAGAAAAGTAATGCAAACAATGAGTTTGAAAAAAAATCAAAAATCTGTCTCTTCATTTCTTACCAAGTCAGTACTCTTTTTTTTTTTTTATGTAAGATTTCATCCCAAAAGAAACTGGAGTTGCATTCACCCAAAGTTAAATGTGTTTTTACATCAAGCTGAAATTGACTTGCTCACATTAGATTTTTTTATTTTCATTACTTTGAAGTGTTTGGAAATATGTTTAAGCAGCTGTGCTTAAACTCATCAGATTTTCATCTGTATGCAGTACAGTACATTCCTTTCGTTTTTTGTGTTTTTCCAATGCACATCAAGGAAACAAACACATTTATAACAAAAACATAATTACAATAATTTCTGGGAGAAATTGTGTATTTTCTGGAAAAATTCCAGGGGTGCCAATACTCTTGTCATAAGGCAGTCAAGTCTATGGAAACAACCTGAACTGATGAAGTCACTTAGATGAGGGATGAAACGTCTATACCTAGTTTGCCTTATTCATTTCACTGAGATACCACAATAACCTTTACTATTTCTGTGGGTACACAGGCTCTAGGTACAAAGACAAAATGCCAAGGAGAAGGTGTTTACATCCAAAAAAAGATGCAAGATTTTACGTTGACCTTGAAAAAGACAAACAAGGACTTGATGTCAAATACATCAGTTCATTCAAGGGTAAGCTAAACCTTACAATGACAGTTAGATAAACATTGAATCTTTCACCTGACTTATTTTCTGTTATTTATGTCATTACTAGGGCGGGGTGTCTTCGCTTCTGCTCCTTTTGAAAAAGGAGACTTTCTACTGGAATATCGTGGTGATCTTATCAACAAACAAGAGTGTGAGAGGAGACAGCGTGTGTACCACGACAAAATGAAAGTGTTCATGTTCGAGTTTCGTTTNTGTGTGTGTACACCTGAGTTAATGGTTTGAAGTGGCATTTCTCCGTGCTGAATTCAAAAGTCTTGAGTCCATGCCCTATTCTGTGTGAGTGTTTGTGTGTTTGTGTGTGTACACCTGAGTTTATGGTTTTAAGTGACATTTCTCCTTTCTGAATCCAAGAGGCTCATGCTCTGTGTGTGTGTTCATCAGAGTATATGACACAAACTCACAATTGTTTTCATTGTTCTTTCCTCTGAAATAATTAACTGTAAATGTTTGAGAGCCACTCCCCTTCTTTGCCTGAGTTTATGGTTTGAATTGATATTTTTGTTTACTTAATTTATAAGGCCCACAGGTATTCCCTTCTACTGTGTGTTTGTGTGTTTTCATAACATTACGTGATATACACTGACACTGGTATACACTGACCTTTCCTCATAAAGACTTAACTGTATAAGTTTGACAGCCCCTCCCCCTCTTTGTGTGTGTGTGCGTGTGTGTTCACCTCAATTTATGGTTTAGAGTGACAATTTTTCTCACTGAATCTAAGAGGCTCAGAGTCACATCTCCAGACTGAATCACAAACAAACTCTCACCTATCTGTGTAGCAAAATCAGTTGGGATTAAAAAAAAAAAATTCTTGGTAGACTGTTGTATGTAAAATGGAGGATAGTAAAATCAGTGCTTCTTGATCCCCTTTCACCCTGAATCAGCACTGTGATGTAATGTATTGTCTGTATGAAGACATGTTTGTCTGTCTCTGATGTGTCCTTCCTGTCTCTTTACAGCAGCCTGATACAGAGATGTCTCCCAAAATTTTAGAGTCTGGACTTCTTGAACAGGTACATGGGATTGTAAAATGGATTTCAAAGTCATCTTTCACTCTGAGAGTTAAAAACCATCCAGAGAAGTTTACCTGTCACCGTCAAATCTGCAACCTCAGTGAATGAATAACCCAACATCAACATTTCTCTGGAGTCTGATTGTCTCTATGCCTGAATTGTCCTCTTATTGTTCTGTATTTCAGTGCATGATGGCTAGTGATGACTTGTCAACAACCTTGAGCCAAAGCCTACTAAGTCCAGTGCTTGGGACACCAATGAGACCTGAAAAGGTAAATGAGTTAAGCTTTAATGAATATTATTTGGGGTCCAACTATAGTTAAAGTACAGCAATCTTTGACAGTGTTCCCTGTATGTGTGTGTGTGTGTGTGCATGTGTGTGCATGTGTGTGGTCACCTGGATTGTTTTGTTGTAGACAGAAATTTATTGAAGGCTTGGTTACTGAAGTAACACTTACTTTTAGTTTGTATTAGTGTATCTTAGTTTTCTTGAGTTATCCACCATGCTTTGTAAATATTTTGCCTGAACTGTAAAGAGTTTGTTCTTTTTCTTCAGAACTGTTCTAAACACCTAATTGAACACTCAACTTTGTCTGCCCTTGACACGTGTGTGTATACGGACCCTGGATGTAGACGAAAATGTACCTGACCTATGTTTACGTCTCCATTTTGTACATAACTTACATAATGAATACCTTTTACTTCCTCAGTTTGACTCGGTTATTTCAGTTTTTGGTTTTAGAGAGACGTGATGCAAATGATAACAGCTGGTAAAGGAGACATGTACCACGTGTACTACACTGATAAAGTGCTGATCGTTAAGAAGAATGTGTCTTATTTTCATTCGTAACTGACTGTGTATCTTCTTGTATTAAACTTCATCAACACAACATTGACATTGACCGTGAAAATCAAATTGGGGTTTAAAAGATTGAGACAAAGTCCAACAAGTTCTCACACCGTAAAGTCCTGCTACAGACGGGTGACAGATCAGGATCAAACATTAGACTTTGATGAGGGACACAGCTCTGGAAGTGAATACGTCCCAGATTCAAATGAGGATTCAGATTCAAGCATGCCTTTGGAGCCTCATCAGTCAGAAGTGCAACCATGTGAAGGAACTCTAGCATCACCCAGTAACTACCCATCCAGCAGTTTGNAGATGCACCGTCCCATGTGACATCCACAACAAGAGAGTCAGCCCCTTCATCTGAAGGTAAGTACAGTTTAAAGCTCTTTGGAAATTATGAAAATATACTATGACTTAAGACATTCAGAGTAATAAAATAATGTAAAGAAAGTGTTTTAAATAAAGCCAATTATAGTGCAGGTACAGATTATGACCCTCAAAGCAGATTTGTATTTTCTAAAAAATATTTGTTCCATCTTTATACAAAAACAAAGATGTATAATTTATGCATTTATGGATGGTATTCACAAATTCACAGTTAATAAATCCTCCCTCCCCACCCCCCATTTCCTCATAAAAAGTTTCTGTATCCTGTAAATCCTTTAATTCCTCTGACCTGTTGCCGCTCCACCGCCTGCACTAGCCCCTTACCCATGACTGTACAAGAGCATCTGTTTCCTGTTAGTTGTTTTTCAGCCAATCCGTGACAATAGTCAGACTTAACTTCTGATTGTTCCTGTGCCTGTCAATAATTCTTCTTTTCTTTTTTTACCCGTGTATCTCTCAGGGCAAAATGCTGGTGGGCTTGAGGCAAGAAAACCAAAAAAGATGTGGACCAAAGCCGAGGTCGCGGCTGTGATGCGACATTTTGGGGGTCACATCTCCCGAGGGAAACTTGCCTCCAGGGTAGAGTGCACCCAGTGCAAGCAATCTGAAGACCCTGTTCTGTCACAGCGGACCATACAGAATATAAGGGACTTCGTGAGGAACAGAATTACCGCTAATAAGAGACGGACCATGAAGTAACACTAAACCCACCAGCCTCTGTTCATATCCCCAACATAAGCCACTGTAGTTCAGACTGTTCAAACTGTTAAGGAGAAAGAGATGAGCAGGCTAAAAACAGCTGTAAAGCTGGGTTTCCTTTTAATAGTTTTTGAATGTTCTAACTTCTGTGATATTACAGCTTGTAAAGTATGGGAAGTAAGCTGAGTAAAGTTGGTCCGATGTTGCTCACCTCCCCTGTTTCCAGTATGTATATCCACAGTAACTTTGGCTTTATGTTTCAGATTGATAAGCACATCACCAGATAACCTGAGTTTGTTGATCCACAGCTGGATCTTGTTGGACACAGCCTGGGTCTAACTTCTGTTATTGTCTATGAATGCATGATGCATCATCATGAAAACACTGTTTACAGTCCATAAATTTAAAGAAATGGTCATTTATGTGAAAAACATGTTTTCATGTTTATGCTCATATATAGTTAAAGAAGCCTGTTTTATTAAAGAAACACTCTCCTGCATCATTCTTGCAGTTAGGTCTTCGTTTTTATTCGGAGGGGCTGTTAAAGTGACATCACTGCCTTTTTAAAGTCCTAATCCTGTTGATGCTGTCTGTAAATACTCATTACTGTCTTGTGTTTGTGTATTTCTCATGAAAAAACACTTAAAAGGGCAGGATAATCATCCATCTATATCTAAATACTTCTTTTCAGTTATGTCCACCTAATGCATATCTGTGTCTGGTGTGTGTGTGTGTAGTTATGCTAATTTTCAGTGGTGGGGGCGTGGCCTACTTGTCCCTTTAAAGTCACCATAATCCTGTTGTGATCATACAAACCACAATTTCAAAGTCAGCATAAACCACCATCCAGTCAGGTCTGATATCTCAGGCTCTGAACCTTTTTTCCAAGACCTGAAGTGATCTAAATTTTTTTCAATTTTTTTGAGGTGCTTTAGCCTTACTCCCAACCCTCTAGGACCTTGTTAAAGGTGTGTCAATGTATACCNATCATCCATCTATATCTAAATACTTCTTTTCAGTTATGTCCACCTAATGCATATCTGTGTCTGGTGTGTGTGTGTGTAGTTATGCTAATTTTCAGTGGTGGGGGCGTGGCCTACTTGTCCCTTTAAAGTCACCATAATCCTGTTGTGATCATACAAACCACAATTTCAAAGTCAGCATAAACCACCATCCAGTCAGGTCTGATATCTCAGGCTCTGAACCTTTTTTCCAAGACCTGAAGTGATCTAAATTTTTTTCAATTTTTTTGAGGTGCTTTAGCCTTACTCCCAACCCTCTAGGACCTTGTTAAAGGTGTGTCAATGTATACCACCATCTGACCCATTTTTCAAATCTGTCAGTCTAAGTACTATAAACCAGTATGCGTGTGTGTGTGTGTGTGTGTGTGTGTGTGTGTGTGTGTGTGTGTGTGTGAGCTGTGTGAACCCAGTTGTTGTGTCACCTCTCCAGCTGACTCACCGCTGTCTTCCCCCATCAAATCCCATAAACAAGGAAAGCCAGGGATTAGTCCCAGCTAAACGCACTAAGCTCATTTGATAACCACGGCTTCTCCCCAATCTCAGCTAATTAACAATGGATGTGACGAAATTAATCTACATGAATGGCTGTGAGTATCCATTGGCGTTATCAGCGGCACATGAATGGATTTTGTTCCTGCATTTCACGGCCTTTGTGGCATGGAACGGTTTGATCTGATTCCAGCGCGCTGATACGCAGGTGGCTGAACATCACCACAGGCTGAGAGGGAACAGTGATCACACAGCAGGTTTAAACTCTACCTGTCTGAGGCCACACTCCCAGAGGACTTTAACCATCAAAGGACAGCAAAGGACTCTTTTTTTAATCCCATACTGACAAGTCAGACACTTCACATATACAAAAAAGTTCATATAGAGCTTCTCAGTACAAACAGTTTTCTTCATGAGTCACTTTCTGCAAACTATCTGGCTGAAGTACATGACCTTTGAACCTCTCAGCGGTCTGCTAATGAATTATCATCTGCAACTTTTTCAACTCTCATTGCCAAAAATGTGGAATAAAACACTGTAGAAAATAAAATCCCAATTTTATGGCAAATAACCCTATTTTTTTACAGTGGTTTTTTTTGTTTGTGTGTTTTAAAAATAGTTTACACGATAATGTCTGAAAAATGACAGGCATTATCTGTAAAGTATCAGCTTGGTTGTTTTATAACTATTATGCCAATGATGACAGGATGAGTTTACTTCTCCTTTTTTTGATAGAAAATCACTGTATTATTACACATGATCTTTTCATTGAGGGTTA
The DNA here is from genome assembly GCA_008086565.1 of Thalassoma bifasciatum. Lineage (NCBI taxonomy): Eukaryota > Metazoa > Chordata > Actinopteri > Labriformes > Labridae > Thalassoma > Thalassoma bifasciatum. The sequence goes on along the minus strand of RPOG01000978.1, from coordinate 51,989 downwards.
CTTCTCCATTGAGAAAAAAAAGCATCTAGTTCTTGGTATTACTTATCCACGGAGCCCCTAAAGGGACAAGAAAAGGTACAAAAAATAACAATAATTTCAGGTGCGCACTTGAAACTTTCACATGCTCATCTGAAACTTTTACGTGCTCACTGGAAACTTTTTACGTGCGCACCTGAAACCATAGTGCACACCAGAAATGCTTCAGATGCACACCTGACAGTTTTATTCTCTACAAAATGACAGTACAAGAGTTAGTGCGTGAGCATTATCACCCGGGACTATATTATAAGGACATTGCTGCTTTGCTTGCAAGTTGTCATGGTGATGTTGTGTCCGAGAGAAACTTGAAGAGAATTTTGAAGTCCTATGGTCTGTTTCGACGTAAAGGATACACCGCTTTGGATCGTGTTTGATTTCATAGAGGGACAGCTCTAGGGACAGCATTGGATATACACAAAATGTAAAGAGGCAGGATTGTGTGTGAAGAAAGAAGAGGTGCGCGTAATTCTGAAAGAATTTTCAGGTGAGCACGTGACAGTTTCATGTGCACACGTGAAATTACTTTTTCTTTTTTACCTTTTCTTGTCCCTTTAGGGGCTCTGTTTTTATCCGTCTCTGCGCTCATATAAATATCTTCTACATGTAAATATCACAATGTAATTGTAAACTTACATCCACGATTCAAATGAAGTTGGGAAGTTGTGTAAAGCGTTAATAAAAACAGAATACAAGGATTTGCAAATCCTGTTCAACCTATATTTAATTGAATACACTACAAAGACAATACATGTATTGTTCGAACTGATAAGCTTTATTGTTTTTGAGCAAATATCCACTCACCTTGACTTTCATGTCTGCAGCAGATTCTGCAGCACATTACTAAAAAGCTGAGACAGGGGCAACAAAAGACTGAGAAAGTTGTTGGAAACAGGTAAGTACCATGATTGGGTGTAAAAGGAGCATCCCCAAAAGGCTCAGTCCATCACAAGCAAGGATGGGGCGAAGTTCATTACTTTGTGAACAACTGCGTGAGCAAACAGGCCAACAGTAATAGAACGGTGTTTGTCAATGAAAAATTGAAAATTATTGAGTAATTTAATTTCAACAGTCCATAAGATTCAGAGAATCTGGAGAAATCTCTGCACGTAAGCAGCAAGACCCAAAACCAACAGTGAATGCCTGTGACCTTTGACCCCTCAGGCGGCGCTGCATTAAAACCCAACATTATTGTGTAAAGGATATTAGCACATGGGCTCAGGAACACTTCAGAAAACCCCTGTCAGTTAACACAGTTCATCACTACATCTACAAGTGACAGTTCAAACTCTACCATGCAAAGACAAAGACAGACATCAACTTCTCTGGGCCTTAGCTCATTTGAAATGGACTGAGGCAAAGTGGAAAAGTTTACTGTGGTCTGAAAGGACAGTCTGGATTATTACCAGTGTAAAGATCAAAAGCAAGCATCTGTGATGGTACAGGGTCTGTTAGTGCTCATGGCATCATGGGTAACTTGCGCATCTGTGAAAGCAGCAATATTGTTGAAGAAAGACAATGCCAAGTTACATTCTGCATGTGTAACTTTTTCAGTCAGTTCACATAAACATTGTTATTGTGGCTGAATCTGGAGACCCACGCTCTATTCAAACACATTCATAACAGAAAACATTTGTGTAATTTTAGAGACTTGTCTGAGAAAATGTAATTGGTATTGAAGTTAGAATTAAAAATTGAAGAGAAACAACACAACTGAGAAGAGAAAGAGCTGATATCAGTGAGTTCAGAGGAGAATCAGAGATAAGTGTGATCCAGATCTCTGCAGAAACCCTCAGTGTATCACAATCCTCTTCATTTCAATTGCAGCTGAGAGTGATAAACAATCTGAATAATGTTCTTGAAGTGGTCTAATCTCTTTAGGATGGAGAGAGCTGGAGGATGGAGGGCAGGACGGGTGAGGAGGATTCTTAATTTCATCAAAATGGCGGCTGAAGGAGTGGAAGAGTCTGGAGAATTAGCCCAAAGGGGGCAAAAAAAAAACCTCTCCCTCCTCCTTTATCCTGTTACATATTACACTGTCTCCCACTGCTCAGCCTAATGCTGAAACTCAATTATTCCTCCCACAGTTAGACAAACAGCCAGGCCGGCAGGGGAGCGTCTTCACACTGCCCCTGGGTGAGTTTGTAGCAGCACTGCATTACTATTCAAGGCTGATATTAGGCTTTTATTACATCTGCTCCAGTCAATGTCGTCAGCCTTATAGTATATGATGGATCTGATGCACTTTGTTTGTTCATTTCTCATTAAACATCCTGGAAGTTCCTCTGCTTTGACCGGGATGACTCAGTGAGTGAGTTATGTTCCTTCCAAAGTTCAAACTATCACTTAGCATCAGTTAGAGTAAATACAGTTGTGCTCATAAGTTTGCATACCATACACAATAAGGAGGCACTTGAAAAAAATATGGGCAGCATGGTCGAGTCGCCAAGAAAGCCATATCTACGCAAAGTATCCCATTTACAATTTAAAAAAAAATGCACGGAGACAAGCCTAAAAACTTCTGGTCATAAAGTCATTTGGAGTGATGAGATCAAAATTGAACTTTTTGGCCACAACCATTAACGTTACATATGGAGAGGAGTCAACAAGGCCTGTGATGAAATGTACACCATTCCTACTGTGAAACACAGAGGTGGATCACTGATGTTTTGGGGATGTGTGAGCTACAAAGGATGTTCCAACATGACAATGATCAAAAACACAAGGCCAAGTCGACCTGCCATTAGCTACAGCAAAATAAGGTGAAGGTTCTGGAGTGACCATCTCAGTCTCCTGACCTCTATATCATTGAGCCACCCTGGAGAGATCTAAAATGTGCAGTTCGTGCAAGACAGTCCAAGAATTTACAGGAACTGGACGCTTTTTGTCAAGAAGAATGGGCAGTTTTACCATATGAGAAAATAAAGACCCTCATCCACAACTACTATAAAAGACTTCAAACTGTTATTGACGGTAAAGGGGGAAATACAAGGTATTAAAAACTGGGGTTTGTAAACTTTTTATCAGGGTCATTTTGGGAGTTTCTGTTGTCATTATGATTTAAAAAGAGCAAACACAGTTTATAAATAGTTTTCCCCAATCACTACCCATGAGTGAAGAAAAAGTATTTGTTTACATTCATATTCTCTGAAAAAATGGCCCAGAAATCATAAATTCAACCAGGGTATGTAAACTTTTATGAGCACAGCTATATCTGTGACGTGTTTCACCTCTAACAACAACTTTCCCTCTAGACGCTTCATGGACTCTGATTATAAATTGTGACAAATGTTACAGGCCAAAACGTAGTTTCCAAACAGTGTGGTGGCTGTTCAAATGGAAAGATGAGCCTCCAGTGAGGAGGTCAAACATCTGAATTTAGCTGGGACTCAAACTGATAAGGACCACTCCAAACTGAATGTACTCGCTCTGTCCAAGGCTACTTCAAACTATGTTTGTCTCACTGAGTGTTTGCATCTGCATTTACCAAGCTGAAGCTCAGTAAAACAGAAACGCATTAGGACAAACTGAGTGTCCATATTTATTGCGCTGGGCTCCAAACTTTACCCAAGGGCAGAAAGAAGCAGAGTTTGGGGCGTCAGAAACCTTGGTTAATTATTCCCGAGATTCTCTGTGATTACTTTTACAAACATCATTTTCTCCATCACAATTTAGTCGTGACATATCTTACCCCTGAAAGTGTGAGCAAATGAACTGTTCAGAGTTTGAGAACCAGACTACACAATTTTTAAAATAGGACACATATCGGGCAAACTCTCTCAGGTTTACAGATTTTACTTAGGATCATGATCTAACAACTCATCCAAAGCTTTCATATATTGGCCAAATCTGTTGAAAGCTTCTCAAACAGTTGATAATCTGGGCAGGTCAGAGCAAAGTTCATGCGAAAAGAAAGAGATGACAAGAACAGACAAAACCAATACATCATAATGTTGAAGCATTAAGAGAACTGTTTAAAGAACTGGGATGTTACACCTCTAGTTGGACACAAAGGCATGAAAGGTCACCAAGAGCTGTTGTGCCTAAACTGTTTGTGCCACTGACCACACAAGGAAACTTTTGGGCTTCCTGGGACACTATATCTTCATAGGCTTGTCTGCCCATAACCAATCTGGGTGGGGACCCTCTGCTGTAATGAGGGCTCGTCCGGGATTTGAACCCGGGACCTCTCACACCCGAAGCGAGAATCATACCCCTAGACCAACGAGCCCCAATAGAGCGTGCTCTTACGAGCGAACACAACACGTATGCAACAGAAAAAAGTAGGCTTCCGCTTCCTCAAGAAATTCAGGAATCAAAGAAGATAATCACACAGGTCTGCAAGGAAAAGGTCAATGGCACAGACATGTCAAGAGAGGTATGGTGTGGAGGTGTGGATACATGGGTGACTACTGCAGATACTGACCACAAATTTTGTGCTCTCATTGGTTATTCACCTTTTTTTTGTTATTCGCCAAAAAAATAGTTTTTTTTAACATTTCAACTCCATAAAAAGGTAAGATCCTGAGTGACCACTGCACTTCCTTTCTCCAGCATGCAGAACAGCCTGGTCACTGAGACTGGGAATGACTAGTGGGCTCGTCCGGGATTTGAACCCGGGACCTCTCGCACCCAAAGCGAGAATCATACCCCTAGACCAACGAGCCACAAACTGACCCTTGGACCCAAACAACAATGTACAGATTCTAACTTCAACTTTCTCACTTCTCTCTGCTGTCTGGTAAAGCTCCAGAGCTCACCCAACTGCTTAACCTGCGTCCGTGTCCACTTTGGTGACAGGTGGGTCAAGCTCTGACCCACCTGTCACCCAGCACAAGTCAAAACTAGTCAAAACCAGTGCATTGCTGTGTAGTGCACAATCGTTTGATGACCTTTCACCTGAGAGGGTGTCACAGCATGTACAAGCATCACCACATCCTTTTTCCCCAAGAATATGGTTGCATTTCCAAACAGAAGCCCTGGGATAAGGACAATGTGTCAACAAAGGGAAGGGAAGTGTTATCCAAGTGGACAAACAACATCACTCCTGTCTGACTCCTTGCTTCAGGGTTCGAACTCATTTGGGTTTTGACCCAAAAGCAAGAGTCATACATCTAGACACATTGAGCAACAATATCAAGACATTTTCAGTGGGGAGATAAAAAGTGAGAATTGACCTGAGACATTGAAACAAAAGCACCTTGGGGTTGCTTGAGTACACCTTTGATATGCAAAGGCTGCTTAGCTGGAAAGACATGAAAGGTCACCAAGAGCTACTTTTTGTGCCATTGACCACACAAGGTAATATTCCAGTTCCATGGGACACCAAGTGTCCACGTGGATGGCTAGTCAGCCCAGAAACAGACTGCCCTGAATGGGTTGGGTTCTACTGCTTATTTGAGGGCTCGTCCGGGATTTGAACCCGGGACCTCTCGCACCCAAAGCGAGAATCATACCCCTAGACCAACGAGCCACAAAAGTGGGCAATCTAATATGCGATCACGTAGCTGGTACAACGGAAAAAAGGATGCTTCAGTCCCTACAAGAGCTTTAGGACTCAGAGAAAATGAACACAGGTCTGCCAGGAAAAGGTCAACGACACAGACAAGTCCATTGGCGTGGAGGTGAGGAAACCTGGGTGGCCACTCCAGGTACTGTCCACAAATCTTGTGCTTTCATTGGTTATTTAGCTGTTGTTGTTTTTTCGTTTTCCTTTTGTTAATTTCCAAAAAATACTCTTTTGACATTTCAACTCCATAAAAAAAGGGTAAAACTTTGAGTGACCACCACACTTCCTGATTTCAGCATGCAGTTTAGCCTGGTCACATGGACTGGAAACAAATAGCGGGCTCGCGCAGGATTGGATCCGTGACCTCTCGCACCCAAAGCGAGAATCATACCCCTAGCCCAATGAGCCACAAAACAGTGCTTGAAACTAAAGGAAGAGGTATGGACCATCCAACTCCGACTTTCTCACTTCTTGCCAAGAGAAGTTTTACAAAATGAAGCCTATCGGGAGGGTTTTTGCAAAATTGATTTATGTTGCTGCAGCAAGATTGCTTTTCGTTTTAACCATTTTTGACATGGAAAATAAAATCTGAGTCAAGTGAACTAAATTTTTACAAGTAGATGAAGCACAACTAAACTTTGTATGAATCCCACATTTTTTTCAAAGTGGTAAATGAACTTTGACTGGCAAACCGGTCTACACTGTTGGACCTAGCCCATTAACGCTATGTTTCATAAACAGCAGGTCCACTCCATGTAGTGTAGGCCGTCAGTCCACACCGGCATGAACAGCCAGCATAGACAGCTGTGCCATCCGTGTGATTCATCCATGTACAGCTTTCATGTCCACTGTGTGCCCTCCTCTGACATGGTAACAAGATATGATGAGGAATTAAGTTCAGTTTCTGGTTCGAGAAATACCAAATGAAACAAGAAAAATAACAAAATGGTCTCTTGTTCTGTGAATGAAGTCTAAAAGATTGCCACACATTCTAGAATTATTAATTATTTATTATATGCTCTGGAAAAATCACACTGTCTTGTATGTTGAACAAATATTTTTTACGTCAATGCTCGATGTATTTGTGCGAAGACACTAACTTGAATTTTTATTGTTGTTTTCAGGGATCAATTAAGTTAAATTTACTGCTCCCCAGATTTATTTTTCTCTGTGCATGCAAAAATGAAACCTATAATGTGAGTGTTGACTTAGCAAACTTTTTACCAGGACTTTTTTTGAACCAGACTTTCTATGATGTCTAAAAGCCAGAAAAGTACAGACAGAAATCACAATTTAATGTGCGTCTGTTCTGCTTTGACCTTTTCTAAGCAAAACCAGAAAACAACCCGAGTACACACCTAAGAGTAAATAAAGATTACAGTAGCTGCAGGTTTAACTACAGTACTGTATCCCCAAACACTGGCCCTTTTCTCTCCACAGTCATCCATTTTTCACAGAGAAGTGTAACAGATCTACCTTCAGCTGGCACAAAGGAAAAAGTATTTAAAGCAAAAATCCTCCTGTGTTTTAGTGTAAGAGCAAATTACAGTACAGACCTGCAACACAAGCCCCACAGAGTAAATTATGATAATTCTGACATTTTTATATTCCTTTGTCTCCCACCTACTGATCTCACCACTGTAAAACATTATATTTTCCAGAATGTTGATGCGTTCTGTAATCTAACGGTGATGTGAATAATTCAGCAGTCATGAAAATTTTAGCCGCTCCCACCTCGGTAACAAGAAAAGCCACTCTGTGCACAGGATGCAAAGTCACAATTTATTCATGAGGAGATGGCACACGGCCGAGGAACGCCGTGAGGTTCGGAGCTGGACAGGAACACGCGGCTCAGACGTCGCCCGTTCATCAGGATTAAACAGCGTGTTCAGTGTATGTTTTCATTAGGTCAGCGCTGGGGAGCGTGTGGACCCCCCCAGAGCAGGTCGCTGAGTGACTGTGAGTCCAGCAGGGATTATTAAGATTCCCCACAGGGAGTAAAAGAGGCTGTTTCAAGTGAACAAACATCCAGGGTCTGAATCACTTACTCTGTCAGAAATGTCTCAGTCCATCAGGCTGAATGACAGGTAGAAAACTGTGTCATAAAGGAAACATTTGATTCTAATATTGTCTATTAATAACTTATATTTGTCACTAATACATATCAGATAATTCCACCAGTTTTAAGAGGTGTCTGTCACTGCTTATTGTAAACCTAAAGGCAGGCGCATACGTTAAAATTACTCAGGAACAACAATAAATCTATTTACAGAGAAGTGAAGGATCTTATGATCATGTGATGTAAAACTGACAGCCTCTCCCAGATCTAGAGTTGTCATTATATACAGAAAAAAAAGAAAAGAATTCCTGGTTTATTATCAGTAAAACATACAATATTGACAAAAAATTGAACCTCTGATCACCTGAAGTAATTTTACTTTTTTTGGTTATTATTTATATTGGCATTTTTATGACATCATAATACAAACAAAGAAGAAACCCCACAGTGTTACCCTAAAACACACAAAAACGCACACACCTACACCCACACACACACACAGCCAGAGAGGAGATACACATATCATAAGTATTTCATCCTCACCCTGTGCCAAAGACACAATCCTTATACATCATCCATGTGTCAGTACTTCATCCAAGGTGACCATAATTAAAGTGTCTTTAAATAAAAAAAAAAATGCCTTTAAAGTACGACAGAAAAAGGAAAAAAACATTATACATCATCCATATGAGTTTAACACACAGAATTCCTGGTTTATTATAAATAAATCAAACAATATTGACAAAAAAATTGAACCTCTGGTCGCCTGAGGTAGTGTGACATTTTTGACTTTCACCTGCACACAGTGCTGGTACAGAGAAGAACACGGACCGATATTTGACATTGATAGACAAAATTGACAAAAATGTAATAGTAAAATGAAAAAAAAAATAATATCCACCCTGATTTAGCATTTGTTATCCAAGGGAGATATGTGGTGTTTGTGTTCCCTGTCTGCATTGTCTGAAGTTTTACAGATTTTTTTTTTTTTTTAATAATTTCTATTGATTTTTCAGTTTAATAGACACAAACCTAAACATCCCACCCCAGACAAACAATAAGCACTGTGCTGCATGTATATACAAGAAACTAAGTAAATGGAAAAAAGAAAAATAGGAGACATGTAAACAAAGCGCTCATACAACGTTGGGCAGCGTCGTCAAAATAATAATAGTGACTTTTATTTAAAGTGACAGAAATATTTAAAAGTGCAAATAAACAAAATACTTAAATCAAAACCACCCATGGTAGGGCTAATGTTTTGTCAAAGTTGTTCCTGTTACCTGCAATGCAACCAGCTCTACTCCAAAAACCCGACTGAGCTGCCTGGCCAAGGCAGCCCCTTTAAATGCTCTAAGCCCCTCCTTCCAGGCTCACAGAAAAAAAAAAAACAAAAAAAAAAAAACACATCAATAATCTTCCATTTTGGGGCAACCATACCCCGCTTTAAACCCCCACAGGCAAACAATTATTCTTTCAATTAAACAGAATATTTTCAACTCATATCAAATCTCTAAACACAATAAACAACCAAGTAATCATAAAAAAGAGGAAAAACAAACAATCAGTTCACCCACGTGACCCCAAAAGATCCTGCGCTAAGCACAATAAATGTGGAAGCACCGCAGGCGCCGGTCCTTTGTTTGTTGAACCTCGCACCAGTCAGTACATACTTTGTGTATGTTTGTGTGTATGTGTGTGTGTGTGTGTGTGTGACTGAATGAGGGGTCAAGCAGCTCTGCCCAGGTGTGCACCCCTGGTAGAGTTTGCAACAGATGAAAGTTAGTTCAGTATGTTTAAGGGGGAATGGTTATGATTGCGGGTGCGTGTGTGTGTGTATGTGTGTGCGTGTGTGTGTGTGTGTGTGTGTGTGTGTGCGTGCGTGCAGCCGCTGGTGATGGGGCCGCTCCATCACATTGAGGTAGAGGGAAAAACTTCACAACTTGAAAACTGCTGATTATTAAACTAAATTTAGATTCTGCATTCATTAAACAGTCCTCAGACAGTCCTTAGTTCCTGGGGAAAGTCCTTGCAGTTGAAAAGCACCGATTGATTAGCAGGGAGGAGAAAGCTGCCAAGTTTAATCACTTTACAGCAGTCTTCACACAGTCTCATCCAGAGATCTCTTTTATCTCTCAGCCCTGGAGCACAGTCATCACAGCTCACTTGTCATCCTGGCCTAAAGCACTAAATGATCACATTATATCTAACAGGTCTTGATAGGGACATGATCAATAGAGTGATTCAGCGGGGATTTGGGCTGCTGAGTCGTCTGGCCGATCAAAACTCACTTCACAGCTTATAATCCGTTTTGTAACAATCTCTGTAACCCTTTTAGACATTAACATGGACAGCTGCAAGATGACACACATCATCAGCTGTCCACAAGCTTCAGGGCAGGTGAGTTTATCCTGTAGAGACAGATATTTTTACCTTTAGGGCACAGCCACCACAGGGAGACTACAGCAGAGATAATGTACAGCTACAAGGTATCACAGAGCAACCTGACAGAATACAGGACCATCGTTTTTCTAGACAAAAACAGTTCTCTGAGGTCTCACAGCTTGTAACACAAATTCCAAAAAGTTGGGACACTATGTCATAAATATAAATGTTAGTGGTGGAACTCGATAAAAAAAAAAGTATCTAATTGATTTGAGGCTTTGTGATTGGAAGAGTGTGGAAGCACCGTTTATAAAACAATGGTTCAAAGAACTATCAGACTGCATCAAATGAGAAAGATTGACTTACATTGCCGAGGGAAAACTGGAGGAATTGGTACAATTATGGGAACCCTATATGAACATTATTGTATCAGCAAAACAAGATCATGACATTTAAATAATTACTGTTGTATTTTCATCATTATTTCTGAGGTCATAGTCTTATCTTTTAATTTTTATTTATCTAATTAATTCTTATTTATTTATCTATTTTTGTTCTATTATTTCTTCATTATTCATCAATTAAAATACATATTTTCAGGTAATAATTTTTAATATATGAACAGGGGTATGTGTATGTTTACATGCAAACATTTTTGTACTGTTAAGAATATAAGTATGCACAAATGTTTAGGGTATTATCTGCGTGAATGCATGAATTTGCATGTGTATATATCAATATGTACTTTTATATTAATGTAATTTTGGTACAGGTCCACTTAGTGTGAACAGATGTAAGTATGGATGTTTATGTTTATATGATGTTCTTTATTTGTATGTACATTACCATATATCAAAAACTGTTTATTTTAATTATACAATTTAAAAACCATTCATAAAAATATTGTGAAAAAAGAAGCTTCAACAACAGTGCCATGTTAATTTCCATTTGAAAATAATGTTACAATGTGAGATGCTATTTAAAGGACATAACTGCATTTCCAGGAGACAATGACTTTTTGTAAATTTTACTGTAAATCTTGAATCAGTCTTTTAAAATAACTACTATGGTGACCAATTTCACTGTGAATATTAACGTTGACTAATGCTGGAGATGCTTTCAGCTTACTTTTGCTGCTATAAGTCAGCCACCTGGATACTGCTAGTCAGGCTAAAAGGACTCTTCCAGGAATCTGCTTTTAGTTGAGGATTCTCCTCCTCCTTCTGTTCACTTTGCAGTTTACAGTTTTCTTTTTGGGATGTTTTCAGATTCTTGTATAAATTTGTGGTGTCTCCATGGTACTTTTTTTCCTTTCTGCAAAATCTGAAGCTTCAGTATAACACCAGCCTGCTCTTTCATGCCATCCTCACAGCAACATTGTGAGGAGGAGGGGGAGGGGCGGAGTGCGCGTGAGCAGAGTGAGTGAGAGGAGCACAAATTGAGGAGTGAAACTGAAACGTAACTATTTCTCTCATCATGCGTGTATAAATGAATACTGATGTGAACAATTGCCTCAAACACACTTACATTAAATTTCTTAACTTTTCCATCATCAGGGCCAAGAAACGCTGTTTACATCCAAATTGTTCGATGCCAGTCTGGCATTACTTTGGTGTTTTACATATTAGGAGGTGTCACTTTGTGAGTTGCTGTATCTGGTATGCGAGGAACTCCTGCAGTACGAAATGTTCTGTGTTTTCTGGAGTGCAACTGTAAACTGTGTTAAAATGCATACTTAATCATTTATTTATTATAAATTATTATTATAATTTTTTTTCTGTAATAAATTAATAAAAATTAACGCACTAAAGTACCAGCCCTAATATAGAATAGTGTTTTGTTTTTGTTTTTTTAATTACCCCTTAGTGTACTACTCCATGCTCATCTGTATCTATTCAGACCGGTAAAAACGAATGGATAACAACAGCAACTTATTCTAACTACAGGTCAAAGTTCATCCAATATGTCCTTATAGTAATGATTGAATGTTTTCCTCAGTTTCAATCAGGCTCAGTGGGAAAAATCCAACATTTCAAACCTCAAATATGAGTGTCTACTTGACAGGATCCAAATGTAAATTTCAAAAATTTGAAATCTCAAGGGCATAGAATCGTGATAAATTATTCACTCCCACCAAAACCTTTGTTGATATGATGCTTTCACAGATGGCTAATTGAATGTTTTAGCTGAGTGTGTGATGCTAATGATTTTTTAACCATGTCATTTCAATGCGATGTGTAATTTTTTTGCTTTGTATGTTGCATTTGTATGCATTCTGGGTAATATTTATCAAGACGTGCAGCTGGATTTAATGTTCAAATTCTGTCTTTTTATGGACGGCCCCTCTGAGCTAAATTAAATAGATTGATTGAACTCTTCTCATGCATCATTTATAGAGATAATTAATGAGGGTGCATCTTCACTCAGCTGACCTTGTCTGGAAATGAATGATCAGAATAAATGCTGGAAAAATGTTGTAGCACTCAAGGTGAATGAATTAGAGAGATGACAGATTTAGAGTCGTCAACATGTGAATATGAAACTATTTGATAAATAAACCATCTTCATCTGTTGTGAAGAAACGTCTGTGTCAGAAAGTACATACACACCATAAAATAGGTAAGAAGGTAATTTCTGGGTTCATTTCACTCTCACTGCTAACAAACCTCAGCAGTCACCTCCTCTTCTAGCTTTTCTAGCAGGCATTTCAACTTGATTGCAATGATTTTGTCTTGTTTAAAGATGGGTATCGTTTTTTTGTTTGTTTGGTTTAAAAAGCCTTTATACTGTTCCCTTGGTGCCCCCATAGAAGCTTAAAATGACTTGCAGCTAAAATTTTTTTTTACTTTTCTCTCACTGGTGTTTGGTCTTTTAAGCTGCTCCCTGCTCCACAAACCCCCTTCCTCCTGATTGGTCAGCCCTCTGGTCTAGGGGCTTGTCAGGGCAAAACTATGGGCAGACCTTGGTGTTTATGGCCCACCCCTCCAACATGTCACAAACCAGTAAGTAGATCCATACATGACCTCATCATTTTTAAGATCCTGTGCTCTTTTTGTGAACAGACCCTCTTCACCAGTTTAAAGAAAGATTCAGGGATTTCTACAACAAATGGACATGTAGAGGTTTGAATATTCATACTCAACTGATCAGATCATCCAGCATTGCCACTTAATATCCACATTCAAAATATAGGGAAGCAGTGTACTCCCTCTTTAATATTTGTCCCCTTTAACCCTCCTTTGGTTCAATTTGAACTGATTTCAAAAATTATTTTCTGACAACTTCAGTTTTTCACCATAGAATTGCTTGAAAATTACATTGATGGTTCCATGCTATGCTTTTTGCATGGCACATTAATTATGGCTGTTTGTTTTTTTTTTTTTTTTTTTTTTTTTTTTTTTTTTTTTTTTTTTTTTTTTTTTTTTTTTTTTTTTTTTTTTTTTTTTTTTTTTTTTTAATTATGTGTGTTTTATGAAAATGTAAAGCATCTGTGGTCCCAGGTCAATTTAACTAGAGAGTCATTGAAAGATTGAGAGGGTGAAGCGCTGTTATACATTTAAAGACAACACGAGAGGTCATGAAAATGAACAAAGAACACAACTGTAACGTAAACATTGTAGAAAAAGCACAACTGACAGCACAAAAATCAACCAGAATGGTAGAAAGGAGGTATAAGGTGGTGCTGCATGATAAGATGAAATGATGCAAATGTGGTTACCATGAACAATATTCACTTATCTCTCTTTCTGAAATAAATAAATTAATAGAACAATGACTCTTAATGAGCCATGCAAACACTATTAATGGGTTTTCAACGTTTATCTCAATCTCAAACCAATAAAAAGTTTACATTGAATTTTTAAACTATTTTTTTAAGACAGCAGTGAAGAAATTCAATTTAACTTAAAGGAAGAATTTGCAGAATTTTCCTAAAAAATAAAATGTCACCTCATACAGGAATAATCATGCTGAATTGTCATCTATGGGCCAGCCAATCACAGTGTGCCTAGTACGCAAGTGACTTTGTATGTTGATGATAGCAAGTGGGAGAAGCTATCCTGAGTGGCTACGATATCGGCTGTAACATGAAGAAAGACTGATACAATATTTGCAGCATACTTCATTGACCTGCGGTGGGTTCACGAAGCTCAGACTGTTAGTCATGCTACTGTTTACGATCGGGGGCAGTGAGCATGCACTGTCGCTGGCACTGAGCCACGGAGGAGGAGATGAGTTTGGATGTTGTATGTAAATAAATAAATAGATGAAACTTAACGAAAAATTCTGCATTCTCTGCCTTAATGGAGAAGCTTTTTGTTTTGTTTGTCTTATGAAAACAGAAGAGTTATTCCAAAGAGCAAAGTGATAGAAGTGAGGTCCTACTGTAAATAAATAAAATGAAGAGTTCAGTTGAAGAAAGTTAAAGCTAAAGATAATCAGTGTTATGACAGAAAGTTTTCCTCAGGTCAGTAATTTCCACTCGACTTGGCTCTACTCTACTCGGCTCGGCTCTACTCTACTCGGCTCTACACGGTTTGGTTAGCTTTTCCACTAGCCCGACTACAGACTCACGGTGGACGTGGTTCTTATCACACAGCTGCGCTAAAGTGCGTGCATGTCATCTATAACGCGACACAAACATAATTTTGTACTAACATATGTGCCACCGTGGTCTTTAAAGGAAAAAAAAAGCTTTCAAAAGATTTCATTAAAGTAATACAGCTGCTCAATGTGGTGCGGCATGACACAGGAGCGGAGGTAAACAACAGCCTGGTGCTGCATGCGCACAAAGGGAAACGAAGGAGCTGCTTAACGACATTAACTCTTCACTGGATCCAGTGAGATCCCTTTAATTTTTGATTTTTGGGCCTGGTATACCAGAGATTTTTTGTTGATCAATCATTCTTCTATGAACTGTTTTACCTTTTTGGTTCCCTGTGGATTAATGGACTGATTGGTGCTTAAAGACTCTCGTGGCAGACAGATCGCTCCTGCGCCGACGAACTTTGATTTAATTAAAAGACTCTTTAAACCGAACTATCTTTGCTGTTAACTTCTTTTTCATTTAAAAGGGACTTTTAACTTATTTAGGAATCATGAAGGAGCATTTTAGGGCTATATTTTGTGTTCATTCAGTCTGGTTCTGTGCCGTCGGGTTTAAATGTCATTAAAAACTTGTCGCTGACTTATTCGTTTTCCTCTTGTAAGTGATTTGTACAGTCAGAAGCTTCGGTGACGACATTCTCTGACCAATGAGTGACTGGCAGACCGTCGACGTCACGTTTTAGTATCGGCTTTACTCGCTTGGAACCCGGGTAGAGTAGGTACTAAAACTGGCGTCTGCCGCGTAGTACCGCGCTAATGGAAACGCAACACAAACCGGGTAGAGGCGAGTTGAGTAGGGCCAAGGCGAGTCAGTGGAAAAGGGCCATAAATGTTTTGGAGAGACAGCAGTGCTATGTTGGAGGCTGTAGGCCTGTGAGACATCTCTCTGGGTGAAAAAGTGGACAGGTTGGTGACTACATGTGTGTGTGTGACGCTAAATAGAGAGATCAGAGAGTGATTCAGTGGACTGTATGTTTCTTGTTTTAACCGCCGCCCACAGCAGGTAAAAGTACACCTGTCTCATAACTTTGTTCACATGCAACACAGCAAAACCGTTCTCTTCTCCGTGTCAGGTGTAAATTGGTGGTGATGTCCTTGTTGGAATATGACTTTACAAGATCAGCACAGCACTTCTGTCTGTCAAGCCTCCTTGTGCAAATATGTCCATGAAGTGGACCTTGTGTTTCTGCATCACTAACTCGCTCATTATGTTCCTGCTGGTCTGCATGTATGTGACTCACTCTGTGTACCACATGGTCATGTGACCACATGCTTGTGTGACCATCAAACATGCTGCTTTGAGAAGCTGATAGACAAAACCAAACAGACTCCAAACAATCAGAGAAGTAACATCTGCTAAAACAGAAGTTTGTGTGTCATGGTTTGTAAAAGTGCTTTCCAAGCAGAGTCTGGATCTTATTGGATTTAATATGAGCCACTTTCATCTGACAAGTCTAGAAAATGTCATGTGCAACATCTCCACATAGCCAGCAGTGGTTTGACGCTCCTGTACAACCATCAGCTCCATCTCAGTGCGATCTCCTCCTCATGACAGTAACATCAGACGCCATCAGGACCACCAAGGTTCATTTTTTTTCTCCTCAGAGAATTAAACTTTCTTCCACCTTTCAATGTCCTGTTTGCTGCTCTCTGTCAAAGGCCAAACAAGCAATTTTTTGTAAAGAGGCGAGGTCCTTGAAGAGGTTTTTGTTCTTAAAGCTCTTCTCTACCATACGCCATCTAATGGTTATTGGGCTGCAGTCGGCTCCAGTAACAGCCTTAATTTGAGCCCAGCTTCGTCTTGTGTCTCTATAGCCAATCAGATCCTTCAGCTCAGCTCTGGTGAAATTTCTTTGGGTCTACCACGTGACTTTTTTGTTCCATAACCCTCAGGATCTGTGGAAAAAAATCAGAATGGCTGTCTTTCTGCGTCCAACCTCAGCAGTGATGCTGCACTGTGAAAGGCCTTGTTCATGTTCAACAATTCAACCACGTTCAAAGAGCATTTAGCTTTTCCCATCAGGGAGTCATGAGAGTGTGAATACCTGACAGAAAGTGACGTTGAATCCACATTTGTCATGTCATGTATGGTTCATGCTTTTATTTTGAAGTCTTGTCTCACAGTTTCCTGTTTTGTTTTCGTCATGTCGTTTGACTACTTTTCCCGCCCTCATAGTTTTCAGCTGTGTCCCTAACACTGTGTGTATTTAGTTTCATTACTTCCCCCTGTCCTCTGCCAGTTTGTCTTGTCTTGTCAAGTCTTGGTCAGTGTTTCTCCGTCCTGTATTTTTTGAAGAGAGACTTAAAGTGAATTTAATTTAGTATTCCAGCCTTTTTCTGTGCTTTTTTGTTCATAACTTCCTTATCAAAACCTTTGGACTAATCCCCTGCCTAAGTTTTGTGCATTTGGGTCCACACGCCTGAGCTTGTCAACATTATTGTGCAGATTTTGTCTTTTACAGGCTGTAATCCTAACCCTAACCCTTGATCAGCTGATGAACAAACTATCTACTTCTAATTGTTGTTCACGATAAATTGCTCAGATTATTTTTATTTATTTTATTTTATTTTATTTTCTGTCTCACTGTCATTTCTTCTTTGTGCATTTCGAAACTCTACTTCTAACCTTTTCAAGATCCCTCCGTGCAAAATCGAACTTTGTGCAATTTTTCAACTGGTCTTAAGGTTTTGATCATTTTTGATAGTGCAACATTTTGGTGTTTTGCTGCCGTGCTGTGAGCTGAAATCTGAAATCTACTTATACATGGGTCCCTCTTCTATCTGGATCCATGTGTGGGGTGTGATCCTCACTATTGGATGAGATGATTCCTGTTCTTTGGTTGGGTTTTTCTAAGGCTGGGTTTGGGGCGTGTGGGTTTTGGTTGGTTTTTGGGTTGGATTTGTCTACTTGTGTTTCTTGTGTGTGTTTTCTTGCCCCTTGTGTTTCTTCCTCCTTGTTGAGTTTTCCTGTGTCTGATGTGTTGAGTAATATTCTTTGGGTCTGGTGTTCTCAGTTATTCTTGTGTTTCCCTTGTGTTTCTTGTTGTACTGATCCTTGTGTTTCACTTCCTGGTCTTGGATTTCCCTCCCCTGTGATTGCCCCCCATGTGTTTTACCTGTGACTTGTGACACACCTGGGTTTGATAAGTTCTTGTGTATTTAATCCCTGTCTTCAGTTCAGTCTAGTTCATCATTGTGTCACCTGTCATGTCAACCCGTGTTTCGAGCTCCTGTTTCTCCTGCGTTTCCACTAGGTTTCCAGATTTTTTGAGATTTGGGTTTTGAATTTTGATCCTCTTTTTGTTTGTGCCTTGACTTTTGAGTTTTTTGGTGAAATAAAGACTGTTTTCTTTAAATCTGCATTTGAGTCCATCCACCTGTTTTCCCTGGTGCTTCGCCCTGACATTGGAGGAAACCAACAGCAGAGACAGAGACAGTATGGAGTCCTCAGTTTTACCTTTGAGTGTGTCAAATATTATTTAGTTGGAATTAATTTAGCGCAATTTAATCAGGTCAATACAGAATATGAGATTTACATGTTTACAAAATATAAGCTGAGTTAAAAAAAAATCTGGTTGAAACAAAATGTCACATAATGTAACTTTGCCTCTTTGATTGTATTCATAACATTTTACTTCTTGTAGACACTACAGGTGATTTTCCTTAAGAATGAAAACTCATCACCCCACTCAAGTAAAAACTACTAACCAAGAACTTTCCCCATTCACAGTTTTGCTAACTCATTCTCAAAGATAGAGACTTAACAGACTTTTATGTAACAAAAAATCCAGATTATACATTTAAATTTCAGCTCTGTGTTTCAGCCACCGTCCACACTTTCATCCTCATCCATAATTTCAGACGTGTGGATGTGGCTGAAGATCCCGTTGTGTTCCTCTCTCATTTTAATCTCGTCTTTAATGTATTTCTCTGTGATAAGAGGAAAAGCCTCTGAGGTTCTTGGCACCAGAGACGATCCAATGATAGAGAGGAGCCAGCGGCAGAGACGGCTGTGATAAAACCACAGGAGACCCGACAGAGTGACACCCACTTTCACAGAGACGGCCCCAGAGGGCGGCCGCAGAGCTTCACTTAGTCCTGCTCAATCCCTCCAAAAAAAATCGATCCCACAGCAGAAACATGTGCGACATGTTGAGGAACTCAAGAGTTCTTTTCAACAGATTCACAAGAAAAAAGCAGGGTGATTTTTTTTTTCATGCACACTGTGTTTTTAAGTAACACACTGTGCAACATTTCTGTTTTATTCTTGACTGACGACTGGGAGTCTGTGAGTGTGTTTTCTGCACAGTCGGGGACTTCAAAGCCTCAGATTAAAGCAGTAACCTTTTGAAAAACCCCGACGCCACTTTGAATTCACTTGAGAAGTTAATAACTTTGAGCGACACATTAGCAATTTTATGACATCCAATATGAGCCTCAGGAGGCCGCTGACCTCACCTGCTCTCTCTGGTGTTCATGACTTACAGGAAACTCATCAGGCTGATCAGTAATTTAATACACACGTGTGCATACAGTGTTGGATGTCCACTGTAAAATTCATAACATGAGAATCTCCTGTTCCTCCACATCCTGAAGGAGCTCTACTAGATTGAGATCTGGTGACTGTGGAGGTTGTTAGAGTACAGGGAGCTCATCGTCATGTTCAAGAAAACAGTTTGAAATGATTCTGGCTTTGTGACAGAGCGTTCTCCTGATGGAAGTCTCCATCAGAAGATGGTACACTGTGCTCATAAAGGAATAGACATGGTCAGCAACAATACTCAGGTAGACTGTGATTTCTTGAGCTTGTAAAATCATGCAAAAATCCCAGAAGATGAGCAGTTTGTCAAATACTCCGACCAACAACCAGTCATGCTCAAAGTCCCCTTCATGCCTAAAAGGGCCTCCCCTCCCTCTGCAGAAGCAAACCAATCAAATTCTGTGTAAACATACATGCATAGTGTTACATAGCACACCATTATAATCCTAAGAAGCTTGACTAACTAGCAAGGTAGACCAATTTCACCCAAACAAAGCACAACTCAAATCCTAAGTAAAAGTATGAGGTGTTGTTAAAAGGCATTCTCTGTCAGAAAAAAAACTACTCCCACACTGTGCCCCCCTCCTGGAGCCTAGCTTGGAATTTTCCTTTTTTTCCCCTCTTCCTCCCTCTTGTTTTTCCTTTTTTTTCATCTAAAGAAACAGGACACTGCACATACTCTCCTGCTCCTGTCCTCCCCCTGTGATATGTCACTGTCTTTTGTATGTTTCTTGAACAGGATGTAATGACAAATAAAGTATCTTGTATCGTGTTGTATGTTTATTAATTTTTTTTTAAGTTATTTTTTTGGCCTTTGTGCCTTTATTGAATAGAGGAGGACAGTGGATAGCGTCAGAAAGGGGAGAGAGAGTGACATGCGGGAAATGGGCCACAGGTCAGATTCGAACCCGGGCCGCCCGCTTGAGGGCAAACCTCATGGTGCGCAACCATATCCACTAGGTCATCCGCACCCCGTATGTTTACTAATGTTGAACAGAGGCCGAATCAGCAGGACTCCCCTCTGAGACATCACACTCAAATGACAAACATCCTAAAAAATCTCCAGAAGATCTTGTGGTTCACTCATCTTACAAAATCTGACAAAATATTATTTTGAAGATATAACCCTATGATTTTCTTAACTTTTGTCTTCAGCCTGCAATATGCTCTTTGAAGGGCTGATTTGGTCGTTTGTGTTTTTCCCACAGTCACTGGGACAACCATGAAACAAGAAACAGAAGACATCTTTGCTGTGAAGACCAGACCTTGAATAAAGGAGCATCTGGTACAACAGTTGCTGCTTTTATCCGTTGTGTGTCTCCCAGTAGGAGATGCAGCATCAGAAGTGCCTCAAAGCATTCAGACAAAAACAGCAGCACTTTAAAACTCTGTTTTTGTGGGATTACAGTGACCACTCACTGCCAGGTCACCTGATCATGTGGAGAAAATTCCTTAGAAATATTGCGAAAAGTGGTCACTGTGACTTCACCTCCTCATGGTTCAGTGGTGAAGCTTAAATCAAGTCAAATCTAAAACTGCTGTCCCATCTAGAAACACTGATATAAGTTGAATTGATGTAATTGTTTGCAACATTCTTAACACAAGCACAAGCTATTCTCTTGTATTTTCTGCAGACTGAGGCGTCCATAAACGCATCACCATCCTTCTAAAAATCTAGAAAAATCCCACAACTTGACAAAGGTATGGTCAGAATAGTTTGTTTTGATCTGTTGTTCTGAGATGATTCGTGCTGCAGTCGCCAAACTGTGCAGAGAAGACTTTTACCTCTGTCCTCCAGTGTACAGAAGGTTCCAACCAGTGTAAATGTTATGTTAATTGAAAATTGGGACAATATATTTTTTTGTCAACAACCCATTTCTCCATGACCAAGACTGTACAGCGACACACTAAAATAACTCACAGATGACAGATGAACATATTTTTGTGTCAATTCACAGGATGATGACAATAGATGTGAAATATTACACAATGCCTTACTGTGTGTCTAATCTGTGATGAAAAAAAAAATCATTCCTACAATTTCTAACCTCCTTCATGCATTTTTCTCATTTTCATTGATGACTGTAACCCCCTGCTGTGTGTTAGAGACAAAACACCAGCTCCAGGGCTGATGTCTGATTCATATTTAACATCTGAGGTTTGATGCTGCTGCTCTGCGTGTTAACAGCTCTGTGTCTTCAGCTCCATTTATCCATGTTTGCTGATCCATTAGACAGATTTAGTGAGACGTTTGGAGGTTTGGATCAACTCGTCATCATCATCAAAGATGAAGAAATATTTCACAGTGTGACCGTCACTGCAGATGCATTTAAAAGTGCAGCTAAACTTTTACTCAAGTTAAAATGTCCAGAGAAACAAATTGCAGGTTTAAACACTCAGTATAACCTTCACACTAACCTCTGACTGACTTTATGAATGAATTTTAAAGAGAAAGGCCCAATTCCAAATCCTTTCTTAACCCTCAACCCTCAATCTTGGTAGCCCTCAAAACCAAGTGTTAAGGGCTATTTTGTGGCTTAGAAATGGGACACCCCTTAAATGCAGATACATCTTCAGACTGTGGGGGGCAGCATTATGCCAAAGCAGCTTTCAGTCTCAGAAGAAGAAGAAGGAAGCGGAGGCATTTACAGGATCAGCGACAATGCCGTCTGCAGCTGTTTATGTCTTTTGCGTGGGCTTTGGGCATCTTTTTGAGATGAGCCTGGTCATCTTATACCATTATCGGCACAAGCATGTTATATAGGCTGTTATCTTTATAAACAACTACATTACCACGGAGAAAAATGACCATTTTGTAACATTTACTAACTTAAACGATAGGAGCAACACACCGGCCGCTATTGACAAAAGATTGTAAAATAAAAATAAATGTTATGCAACAATGAGGTAAATAATCCATAAAAGGGGTCTAAACTAAGATAATACAATGGTTTTCCTAATATGTATATCTCCATTAAAAAAGAAAATACATTTGTAGCTCGCCTTCTTTGTCGACATGTTTATCTGCTGAAATGTGCAATGCATTCTGGATGTCCCTTAGTCCCAAGGGTGGTCGCGGAAAATCTCAGTATTGAGGGAGACACAGCCTCAAACTTGCCCCTCAACCTTAACATTCATTCAACATAAGAGAAAAGATTCTTGTTTTAAAACATCTTTCTAATTTCAAGAAACTTCCCGGGCGAATTCGTCTTATTCCATTGGCAGATTTTTTTTTGACTTGTTACAAGCAATTTACACCTCATTTTTGTCTTGAAAAAACTTGAAATAAGACATTTTTATGACCTGGTCTGGTGAATGTGGCTCAAATTAAGAACAATAAGACAATTTTTACTACAAATAAGACATAATGACTTGCTTAGATTTCAGTTTTTGCAGTGCATTTGACATCATCCAAACGTGTCATCACAAAGTTGCTTCTGTACGTTGATTAGGACTTGGATACAGCCGTTTTTACAGGCTTTGCTCTCATGTAGATTATTGCCTCTTCAGTGTCTCCAGCATGCTCATGGTCAGTTCCAGGTGCAAGGCAGGTCTCTATGACCTGTAAGGACAGAGGCTATGTTTGGCCCCCAGCCCCTCACCAGGGCATCTGTTGTTTTATGGCTTTGTTCTTGACTCTGGGAGACAATGGGAGACACTGGGAGACAGCTGCAAGTTGTACAATAAAGCCTCGTTTCCACCAAGTGGATCGGTTCGGTTCGTGTCGGTATGGCAGGCATTTTGTGGTGTTTCCATAGACTAAATCCGGGACGGTCCCCAAATAAGCGACCTCTACCGCTCCACTTTTCAGTACCCCTCTGTTGGGGTGCCAAGCCGCACCAAACTGACCGCAGGGGTGGGGCTTTAACCACTGCAGTAGTTGATTGGTCAAAAGATCGGTAACTTCCCGTGCGACAGCGGTAATAAAGAACGACACACAACCCGTACGCAGCCTTTCCTGAAACAAAGCTTCATTGAGTTATGGAATAAAGAGCCACATGCTGATCACAAAGTAGAAGAGTTGCTGGATGTCCTCCATCGTTGCTCTTTGTTTACAATGCTGCTAATTTCTTCTTTGTTGCTTTTATTAGCGGGGTACACTGTGTCGCGCTGCAATGACGTCACGCTGTTACGTGGCTGATGCGGCTCTCGACATCCGGCCCATCAAGCAGGGTACAGTTGGCTGTAGAAACGCGCACAGGATCAGGCTTTACCGATCTGACCCGTACCAAACTGTATTGATCCGTACCAGACTGCCTGGTGGAAACAAGGCTGAAATGTTGCACAATTGTACAGTTAGCTTGCTTCACTTACACAAGTACTGAGGAAAAAAAATCTTCTGCAACATAAGTATACATATGTTTATTGTAGGGGTCCCTGCTCCATCCCTCCATTAGTTAGGGGGTCCTTGTTCTGAAAAATGTTGAGCCCTGCTTTAAGTATGATAATTGACAGATAATGAACATTCTGACAGCCTCTGCAGAGTATTGTGTACCGCAACATGAGATCATTTTTAAATCTGAAAAGACAGGTAAAACTGAGAGTGATGAAATAGCAGCTGGCACCCTTCAACATATTAAAAACCAATCAAACCTTCACTTCTTTGAAAAACAGCTGCTGCAGTTTAAAAACTGATGCCCAGGGTTTTAGATTAATATTTTCTGGATAGTAGATGATTTTTCTTTGACAGAGATCACATTGAAAATAGAACTTTGTAAAGTTTTTGTTTTGAGATATAATCCCACTTTCATTGTGGTCATACAACAATTTGTGTTAAGTACATTTTCATTGATATAAGTATGGTGTGTGATAGATTTCCTCCATTTCTTGTGGGAAGTACAGCACACAGATGTTTTTAATCCTGGAGAAAAGTCTCCTTTAATGTGAGGTAGTCTGATATTTGAGAAATGCTAATGTAATCACACCACACTTTGACTTTTGGATGTTACAGTATGTGCTGACCCAGAATGAACTCAGCACTGTACTGTAAATCCTTCTTTTCTTTGACTGCAGCGGTTGCATAAGTGTGTGATTTCTCTAATTCTATGACTCTCCCAGTGGGAACTCGCAGGACATGCATGTAGAGAATTTCACTCGCACTCATGGACACACACCCTCCACACGTCCACACCTCTCATGAGGAGGAAAGACCACTGGCTCCCTCCGGTGGTTGTCAGAGGAGATGAGGACTCGAGAGGCGAGTTTGGAAGAAGAGGATTACATCCTGCAGCAGCATTTTCTCCTTCAACACGTCCCTCTTTCTTTTCTTTTTTTTTTTTTTTTTTGTCCTGGCCACAAAACAAGAAGAGAAACTCTGACCTGAGACAAATCAAAGGGAGACTCCTGTGTGTTTGAAGCTGCAGCTGTGGTGTGTTTTTCTCTGAGCAGATAATACAAGGAGGACAGGAGAGGGGAATATTTGCAGAGAATACAATGTGAGCAGGAACACAATCTGACATCAAGGTATAGACAAAAAACTAATCATGGTTGGTGGGATTCTGCAGGAGCTAAAGATGTGAAGAGTGCAACACACACACATGGACATAAACATCAAATGAAGACCACATGATGATGTATTTACCAAACCTCACTGACAAACATCCTGAAAGGAAGAGATTCTGACTGACCAAGATGTTTTGACCTCATGGTTTTTATTCTGGAAAGCTGGTCTTACGTGAAATATAGTTGTACTCAAATGTTTATATACCCCAGCAGAATTTATGATTTCTTGTCCATTTTTCAGAGAATATGAATAACACAAAAACTTTTCTGTTACTCATGGTTAGTGGTTGGGGGAAGCCATTTAGGCTCTGTAATTTCTCAGATGGTTAAGTGGCACATTCTTCTTGACAAAAAGCCCCCAATTCCTGCAAATTCTTGGGCTGCTTTGCATGAACTTCATATTTGAGATCTTCCCAGAGTGGCTCAATGATACTGAGGTCAGGAGACTGAGATGGCCACTTCAGAACCTTCACTTTATTCTGCTGTAGCCAATGGCAGGTCAACTCGGCCTTGTGTTATGGATCATTGTCATGTTGAAAAGTAAAGTAACCCTGATCAGGAGTGTACATTCCTTGGTGATTTTGAGCTGATAACATGTACACAAGTTGACACACATGGGTTTAAATGGCTACTAAAGGTAGTCATATTCACCTGAGATCCATTTGCTTACAAGAAGTGTGCGTAAAAAAAAATCTAAATGCAGTAAATAGAGACAAAATGAGTCAAGTTTCTAGCCCTGTATACTACATCATCTCCATTCAGACATGTTTCTGTTGCAGGTAAAATGTGAATTTCTAGTTGAGATACACAAACAGATTGTTTTTCTCAGTCAAAAATGTAAAAGGAAAACTTGTAAGCACAAAAAAATGATGCGAATGGTTGTTCTTAAAGGTACTTCAAAACTTGCATCCAAGTTGAAATGGTTTAGATAAAGACACAACACATTTGCAACAGCAGAACCAAGAGTAGAAGCTTGAGTACCTGAGTTCAGGAGGAGAGCTGTCGGGGTTGTGTTTGGTGTGATGTGATCAAGGTTTGATATTGAAGAGTCTTACTCTTTTTTTGTACCTTTCAATGCACTGTAGAGAAGCCAAAAATATGCCTCAGTTGAAAAGTCAAAAGTAAGATGTACTTTCTGTCAAATCATATTAAAATGAAACAGAGGAGCTTTGAGTTTTAGCAAAGCGTACAGATATAGTTGTGCTTAAAAGTTTACATCCCCTGGTGACTTTGGCCTGAAAACATGAACACAAGTCGACACAAATGGGTTTGAATGGCTACGAAAGGTAACCATCCTCACCTGTGATTTATTTGTTTATAATAAGTGTGTGTGTATAGAAGGTCAGTGAGTTTCTGAGCTCCTGACAGACGGGTGCATCTTTACCAAGTGCTGCACTGACATTTCTGGATTCTGAGCCATGGGGAAAGCAAAAAAGAGTGAACACAGTTGCATGTTAATAAATGTCTACCTAATAATAAATGTAAACCTTTGAGCACAACTGTACATCTTATAAATCAGATTAAACCAAATCTAAGCCAATGGGTGTATCCACACCTGTTTTTTTTGTTCTGATTCAGGGGCAACAACAATACAATTGTTGAAGTTGTCACTTTGTTCGTTAATGTTCACAAGACAAAAGCCTATTGCAGTCCTAAGTTATAAAAGAAGATGTCCCCTTCAATCAAAATTTTCTCTCATTCATCAGAAATCTCTATTTCTTTTTGTCTAGCGTTTTAGGAAACTCTGTCTGAAACACTTTGTTTTAGTTGCTGTCTCTTTAAGACTTCCCCACTCTTTAAACCCCGCTCCCTCCTATTGGTCAGACCTCTAGAGCAGGGGTTCCCAAAATTTTCCGCATGTGACCCCCAAAATGGCAGCGTTAGAGACTGGCGACCCCCTGCTGTGGTACAACACTAATGGGCCAATCCAAAAACAGACAAAAACAAACATACAAAAAAAACCCCAAGGATGCTTAATTTAACAGATCAGTGGAAAATTTACCGACTAATGTGCACTTTGCTGAGTTCACTGCATCAAACTTCAACAAAGGAATGTGAAAAACAGTTGAAACATTTTCTGTTTACATAATTTTATATTATCTTTAACCCCTTATTTTTACTTTTATTCTTACAATAATGGATAAAATGTGGAATTGTTTATAGTTTTTGATTTTGGGACACATTCCACGACCCCCTATCAATGTCTCGCGACCCCCCAAAGGGTCCCGACCCCCACTTTGGGAACCACTGCTCTAGAGGCCTGTATGGGGTGGAGCAATGAACCTTGGTATTCAAGGCCTCTTAAGCAAATCTCTCAAAGATATGGTGCCATTTTAAGAAGGGATTTCTACAGTATATGAATAAGTAGAGGTTTGAAAATATACACATATTTTTTCTGAACATACAGCATTTTTACTTTATATCCCTGTTTAAAATATGAGAAAATGGAATACTACCTCTTTAAATCTCTTTTTTTCTAATGTACTTCTCCAGAGACTGGCACTGAAATCTAAATAAATTATCTTCTCGTGGTAGTGAATTGATTAAATTTGATTGACTGTAGTAACATTTGCAAAAACAAAAAAAAAAAGCCAAGCACACTAATCTGAATTTGATTCATGAATTGCAAAATCTTCACTGGAGCATGAAAGTACATGACAACAAAATCTTGGAAACCCACGAAATTTTCTAAGTCTGGCTGCACATGGAGTGTTTGTGCCAATCTAATTAGTCAGATTTGGTGGTTAATTATGAAAACTGTATTTTGAGTTCATTTAAATCAGTGCACACACGGTCACATGTTAGTTTTATGCAAATGTTGAAGAGGTTTTGGCACTTAGGAACACAGTGTTGGTCTGTGGAAACTCAATTTGACCTAATATTGAAGAATGTTAGTGTGAGAATTGACTCAATGTTGAGTGACGTGCAAAAGAAGTGAAGCCAGTGTGTTTTTCTACCCGTGACTGACAGGCTGCATGTTGTTGTTTGAAATCTCTGGCAGAAAATGGTGACAGTCATGATGGATTTCAATCAGGGAGCTGGATTTGCCTTTTCCAAGCATGAACATCACTGAAAATATCGCAACAAAGAAAAGGAGAAAGTAGAAAAATTAGAACAAAATGGTTCAGTGTGTGAGTTAAAAAAAAAAAGCGAGTGTTGATAAGAAATTTCTGAACAATTTGAAATTTGGAGACAAACTTTCACATACTTAATATTCTTCAACCAAAGCTGAAAGGCTGAGAAAAAAAATAAATCACCAGCATGTTTTATTCCTCTGTGTGTGTATGTGTGTGAAATATGACAGTAAAGGGAAAAAAGGAGGAAGAATAGAAGACAAGTTAATGACATTCAGGCGAATATAGTCATGTGACTGAGAGGCAAAATGAAAATGCAAATGTAAATACATAAGTAAAGAGTCCTACATTCTGTGAAAAAAGAACATAATCCACCTCTGTGTTCCCTCTGAGATGAAGCAGGAGGGAGGCTGCATGAAAGGGAAAAAGAACAAACACTAAAAAAAAAAAACAATGCGCATGACTAATCTGAGGCCTGTGATGTTGTTTACTTCTGTATGAATCACAGGAGAAGAGAGTGAGGCAGGGGGTGGCTGGTTCAAATCCCAGGATTGACTGAGAAAACAGGTAGAGGGGAAGTGAATGAGACTGGAGGACTGTGCACTGAACTCCACCACTGACAGACTACTAACAAATAATACTTAATTCATAATTCTTAAAGAGGGGCTATAAGTCTTTCCTATATCTTAAACATGGATGTACAGACCAGCCAACTTTGGAAAAATATTTTCAGTACCACTTGTGTTGTGTGGCTTTTTTCACAGACTTTTTCATCTGTAATTGGTTCTGGATATGGACCCTCTTCTTTTTGGCAGGTGTGCTGCCCTCTCCCTCCCTGTATTTGTCTTCCACATCTGCCATGATAGTGGTTGCAAAAGTTGCTGCAGAAGATGTGTTGGCTTCATGTTTAAACTGTATAAATAATCACATTCACACTTACAAATAATCATCACAAACACACTTATACAGTCCTACTCTATCTACGATGGATATATAAAGGCTAAAATACACACACATACACCCACACACACAGATGCACTACTGCCTCCTCTTTCTCTTTTTTCTTTGATGATGCTTTGGGGTCATTATGGGAACATGATCCATAGATTTGCCAGGAAAAGAACCTTGCACATCTTTTTCTTTTCTATTTGTCCCACTCAGATTTTGGCTCAGATGTTTATACAATAAAAGTTATGTGTAATGAAACAGTTCATATTTACCAAAAGCTGGCAGGTCCACTGAAACACACGTGCGCACACTAGAAACGGGCCGGATGGTACCAGGTTTGGTCAAAAATGTATAAATCGTATCCAAGTACGGGTCGGATTCGGTCAGCTTTCGGTGAAAATGTCATGTAAAAATAAATAAAGTCCTGTTGTCTGTCCAGTTTATTTCTTGGGAACTATTACGTGAGAACACCTGAACAACACACACACACAGTTTACCTTTTTAAGTGCAAGGGCAGGAGGAGGTGGGGGGGTTCGCTACAGTATATTCTTAGGTTATTCTCCGCTATCTTCCAATGATTGGCTGAAACCACCCCACCACACTACTGCATCCTGTTGACAGACATGAGTACTACACGTGAGCATTTCCCATATAACTCGCGTCTGCAGCTTTTTGCATACTCTATAAGAAAATGCTGTTCCTTTTCGGCCAGTTTTCAGCAGTAATCTACTGTTTTTATATACTACGGTTTTGTACTGTAGTCAGCAATGCATTGTGGTCTGGTAGATTTGAAGCAAGAACTCAAAGACTCATAACAGTGTCCTGATGTCTCAATCACAGTAAAATACTGTATTTTTTTAAACTAATGTAATCATGAGTGAGGAGGGCACACAGTGGATATGAGGCAGTGCTGTAAAGAGATGTTCGTTCTGTGGTGTAGACAAGCTGTCTGTTCCCCACGGTGTAAACTGGCAGTACCTCTCCACAAATTACAGTCATATACAGTTCTCCAATGTACCGCTTAAACACTGCATTCAGAGGACTTTTCATTTAGGGTTCTACAGAAAAAGATGACATTTTTCACTGATGTCCTTTACATTCAGTCTTTGCTGTCAACAACTGGTCCAATCTGCCTGCAAGGGCAGAGACGGCCTGTGTGACCTACATGATACACTTATGTACAACAGGCTCTCATGTCCACTGTGTGCCCTCCCCACTCGTGGTCACCAGGTGATGAACAATAGAATACTGTAGATTTATGTTTTGTACACACAATAGTTTGTCACAGTGCAGTTTAGAGGGCTGAGTGGTAGCAGCATATTTAGATGTCAAAGTGCGAACGTGTAACGCAAAATGCATACAGGTTGGCAGGTCTGCATATAAATCCTGGATGTTCATACTGAGCATGTGCAGATTTTCAAGCCTGCATGTATGCTGAGAAATTCTTGAGTATGTCTGTAAACTCAGCAAATAGCATAATTTCTTCACAAGATCATGAGGTCATCACATAAAAAGCTCCTAAGTGGTTCATGATACGTAGAAGAGTGGGCCTCAAACACAAAGGTCTGCCTACAACTCTAGCCAATGAGAGGGGAGGGGTTTGTAGAGTTGGGAGCCTTAAAGAGACAGCAGCTAAAATGATGCATTTCAGATAGAGGCTAAAATAAGAGTTTTCTAAAACAGCAGTGAGAGAAAGACAATTCTTTGTTTGTTGGCAGTAAATCACCCAAAGATACAACAAAGTTACCACATCAGCACTAGAGGGACAGTTAGAAGTTCACACCCTCATCTGTGAGCTGCAAATTTAGCCATTCAGTTAAATGTCACCAAAATATTCAGTTTTGCACATCTGTAGTGTCAATCATTGAATAAAATTAATCACATATTTAG
Organism: Thalassoma bifasciatum; assembly: GCA_008086565.1. Lineage (NCBI taxonomy): Eukaryota > Metazoa > Chordata > Actinopteri > Labriformes > Labridae > Thalassoma > Thalassoma bifasciatum. Next base: position 21,441 of record RPOG01000978.1, on the reverse strand, counting down.
ATGTCAAAGTCAAATCTTCCAGTGATTAGACCAGTCGACAAGGTGACTGCTAAAAAAAAAAAAAAAAAGAGTAATAATCATAATAGAATTATTACTGTGCAGCTTTAGTTCTGGGACAAAAAGACAGAGAGAGAGAAGATCCAGGTAGAAACCAGACCAGAAAAGAGGCAGAAACAACTGTTGGACAGCACACACTGACTGAAATATCAACGAAAACAACAACAGTAAAAAAAGGAAAAATGTGAATTCAAAGCCCTGAGATGGACACCAAAACTCATCGCACAGAGAAACAACAGCAGCACTGATCGCGAGCTGCTGGTCCAGGTTTATAGAACTAAATCTGACCACAGAAAGTGTGTGTGTGTCATTGTGTGTGTCTAAACACTCACTGAAAAGTGCAGAAGGATGAAGGGTACAGCCAATCAGAGGAGAAGTCTGCCTGGCGCCTGAATAACAAATAACACCATTAGTGAGACAGGGGCGTTCTCTGCTAGGTCCTCTAAGATAAATGAGAGTGTCACTGTACCACACACACACACACACACGCACGCACGCACGCACACACACGTACACAAAAACATTTTTAAGTAAAGCTCTCATGCTGTCATGTCCATTGACAGGTGCTTGAATCAGACCCTCAACCTGTTTACCTGCTTTGTGTTCTCTGTGTGTGTGTGTGTGTGTGTGTGTGTGTGTGTGTGTGTGTGTCCAGGTCTCTCTCTCTACCACTTTACACCGTAGCTTTTATGTGTTACCCATTTCCCTGTGACTAATGTGACCTTTACCTGGTGGAGGTTGTTGACTGGTGGGTGTTTTTTTTTATGTATCACTCTATTCTCTTTCCCTTTCCCTCTCATTTGTTTGTTTCCCATGATGCAACTTTGACTTTGTGGGATACTGTTGGAAACATTTGAAGCTGCTCATTTTACAGGACAGTGATAGAGCTCAGTTCAACTACTTCCATCTACCAGTCCAACTATTCATTCATCCATCTATCAACCACTCATCCATCCATAAAATCAAACCATCAACTCTTCCCATCACAAACTGATCCACCCCATCCAATAATCTATCCATAATACATCCTTACATTCATTGATCAGTTCATCTGTTAATAGATGTATTCATTAAATCATCTATCAATTTCTAGTCCATACATCCATCTATTCAACCCTCCATCAACTGTCAACCATACATCTATCCATTACACCTCCATACAATCATTCCTCTGTAAATTAAACTAGGGCCCTATGATTTCCACGTTAACGGAATCGCGGAATTGGCCATTAAAAACGGAATCTACTGTTAAACGCGGAATTGTGCGGAAATTGACATATTGTGACCATGTGGCAGAAATAAATCTCTGCCTGAAGGCTGTAAACCGAGGGGAAACACTGAAACGTTTTTATGTTCTTTCATTCAACAAACTAAAAAGCTCAACAATATATTTTTAGATTTTTCATTTCACATACTTCACACACTTCACACACTTCGCATACTATACTACCAGTACGTACTGATTTGTCCAAAATACAGTATGCAGTATACAGTATGCAGTATGCGAACAAATGCAAAAGTTGCAGTATGCCAAAACTACCCGGATGACCTACTGATCCGGGAAAATTTCTCATTATGCATCTGACCAGTCTACCTGGCATACCGTTTCCCACAATGCAAAGCGCCTGGCCACAGGTCTGAATTGAAAATGATGGAAACCGGAGAAAGTTTGGGTGAAGCAGCGGAACAATTCAAGTGTAAGCACCAAAACATCTTTTAAGTGGGGTACTTACATTGTATATGTAATCATTTTCCTTTAAACATATTTGAAAGAATACGTGCATCATCGGAAGCAGTTTTTCCATCATCTCCAAAAATAAAAAGTCAATCCACTCCAGATTATTTTCAATGAATAACACACAGTGTAATATTAAAAATCAAATATGATGAATTTTGCTGCAACATCCACATTTATACAGACGTCCTCTGCAGTTATTACAAAGATCAGAGGTCTCCTGGTAAAACTAATGCAGTTTATAGCCCTTGGACCTATAATCGTTTGTAATAACTGCAGAGGACGTCTTTTAACCCTGTTTTGTGCTTTAAATTTGGGACTTTTCAAAACCGAAAATTCCAAATTTTTCCTCCAAAATGTAGAGGTTTCTTTCTGGAGATTTTATAGATTCAAATTTATTAAGTTGTCCTAATGTAACTTAATACGACTAAATGATAATAAAGACATTAAAAAAATTCATCAGCTTTTCCTTACTCTTGCATTCCTCAAACTGGAAACCAGTGTAGCAAACTACAGAACAGACCAAACAGAACTGTCATACTATATACTACATTCAAATACCTACTGCAGTATGCAGTGCCTACTACATACTGCAGTAGGTAGTAGTATGTAGTAGGCGAATTCGAAAACGGCCACACACACACCGACGCGCTCACTCCACAGACAGAGAACTGAGAAGCATAGAACCACCAAAAGAAACAGAAATAAATCTCTGCATTTTGAAGCATTTCCGGCGTTATCTGTATGTCGTTACCAACACTTGTAAAACCTTAACTCTCGCCTCCGCTGTTGACACCGCACCTAAAGTACTAGTGACGTACTGACGTTTTGCGATGACGCGATGATGTGACTCCAACTTGGCACTCGCCGTTGGAAAACCACAGGTTTTTAGGAAGAAAGGTATAACAACCATCTAAGCGCTAGCACATGCACCAGCACCGAACTAGAAGTGATGGAAAAGGGATCCTTTGACTTAATATACTGTGCAGTGATGCATTAAATCAATAAATTTAAGGATTCTTTACAGACATTTTATTCACTCACACATAAAGCACACACTGTATGATGATAAAATAGGTATAAAAGGTAAAAAACAGAAATATAAAAAAAATAAAGCGTAATTTGGGAAAAAATAAAACGTATTTCATAGGGCCCTATTAAACCATCCACTCATACATACCAGGGCTGAATGAGATGGACAAAATTTCATATTTCGATATTAATGCCAGATATCTAGACATCGATACATTTCAATATGAGTCTGGGATTAGAGAAAAGTAAGCATTTTTCAGAAAAATAAAAGCATCGTAATATAACAGGATGTAGAAAGTGGGGTTAATTGATCAGAGCTCACAGTCAGTCATCAACATTAACAGAAAGTCACCAATAATCCTGTGACTGTCTGAGCTTTACATGCAGGGCGAGCTGGTAAAATCTACATCATTAATGTTTTTGATATAATTGACATTGGGATATTAACCCTGTGGTGTATAGTGGTCACTACAGTGGACACCTAATTAAAAGGAATTTACTCCTAAATTCAGTGGTTCATGTGGTGGAAATTCATATTAGCCTGTGTCAGGATATTTTTGTTCTTCTTAGGGCCTGAAAAAATGTTTTCAATTTTTTTCCCAAACATAGATATATTTTTGAAATGTGAAAGACGAACATTTGAGGGTGAAAAAGCTTATGAACTATAAATTATTCAGTGTTAAAATGGATAAAAGAGAGTTAAAAAGTTTTGCATTAAAAAAAGATTATTCATGAAATTACAAAAAAAAGTCATATTTACATTAAATTCATGCTGTTTTATGTCGAATGCTCAGTTACAAATATTTGAAAAAAGAAAATGGAAAAACACTTTTTCATGTCTTAAGACAATAAAAAACACTCAAGGGAAAAATCCTGACACTGACTTTCACAATGCATACATCAGAGGGTTTATATCTTGAATTTTCATATCTCGATACAGATACAATAACAATACATCTTTCAGCCCTAATCCATACATCCCAGAAATCCATTGACACATTGATCCATACATCCAACCATTCATCAATCCATCCATTTACCATACATCAAACTTTCAACCATCTATCAATTCATTAATCAATTCTTAAATCATTCCATCCAACTGAAAATTCACTAAAGGAACCACCCATCCAGTCCTCCCTCCCTTCATCCATCCATCTGTCCAGTTTTTTCCAATAGACCATAGTCAAGTTTAGTTGGCAGCAGTGTTCAGACTGTAACAGTTGTAGCAGCTGACATCTGGCAGGTCCACGGCAGCAGGCTGCTTTAATAACAATAATGTATAGCTGCATGTGCTTTTAGCTGGTTTTATTGGTTCATCTCCACTTTTATAAAGTAACTGCACTCACAAGTAAAGCCTCACTAATGTTTCAGCCTGGCTGCTGAGTCATCTCTCTATTCCAGGAGAACAGAAACATTCATATGTGACCTTTATAACTGTGGAGGAGTTATTTTCATTTGAACACGAGTCTGTAAAGGTATAGAGTGGGATTAAATACCATCAAATGTCACTTTTTAATTTAATTTATACAGAAGCAATTACAGAGAAACTGTTTAATAACATGATTGAATTAGCAGCTGTCAAGCAATGTGAAAGTGTATTTCAGTCCAAGTATGACATTAACTGTGTTTGCATTAGTGACGTGCACCTGGATACTGAAATATCGATACGACCTATACCAGATCTTTATGCTTTAAGATTGATTCTTAAATCAAACTATCAATACTTTTGATATTTTATTCATGGGAAATAATGTTTAAAAGTGACAGGAACAGTTGAGATCTTGTTTAAATGATATGCGGTTAGTGGGTACTACTTTTTCTTCCATCTGGGTCAGTTCATAATGTGTGATTACAGTGGCACACTGCTCAGTCAGTCAGTCTATAAACATAATAGTAGAGTGTAAACAGAGTCATGTGTGGAGATATTTCAGCTACTAGGTTGAGTCAGGTAAGATTTCCTAAAGAATTTATGACTTAAAGTGGATTACAGGGACAAGGTGACATTAAATCTGGGATGTCCAAACTACGGCACAGGGGTCAACTGTGGCCCACCATCTATTTTCAAATGGCCCCCAACTCTCATCTTACCATGTGTTTTTTTTGTCACTCAAATTAATCATGTTCTAACTGTTTACATTTATAGATTCTGTCAAGTGCTTGAAATAAATCTTAATATATCTGGTAACATTTCACAAAGATTTGGACTGTGCATAAGCAACTTTATAAAGCTAAAGTTCTGTAAAATCTGCAAGAACTCAACAACTTTTACAGCTTACATCTAATTGCATTTGGCATGATGCAAAATGTGTTTCATGAGTTGTTTAGAATTTGAAAAAATAAAAACACATGAGAGGAACAAAAAACTGAATTTCAAGATATGAAATGGTCAAAAAAAGACAAAAGTTGAAGCATAAATGGTTCAGAATGCAGGATCAGAGATATTTGGAGTTTAAAATGTTTTTATAATTGTCGTATAAACAAACATGATAAAGTCCAGATCCTGATCCTGCCATAAAATTATTACATATTTTTCCCAGGTTTGGTTTTATCTCAAAGGTCTGCAGTAACAGCACAAATATGTTTGACTTAACCATTTTTTTTGGTTTGTTTTTTTCAGAAACCACTAAAAAGAAATAGTTTTCCAATAAAGCGCTCTTTTGTAACTTTCACTGTGAGTAAACATGTCCATAAGAGCGGTCAGCCCTCTGTCATTTGCACAGTTTCCATTACGGCCCTTTAGGGAAAATGTTTGGCCACCCCTGCATTAAATTATACAGAGCAACTTTAATAAAACAGCCATGGTGAACTTAGAAAGAGGTGCACAAGAAAAGATCAAGAAAAAAACAAGGCTTTATCTGTAAGATATATCTATTATTATTTACAACCAGTCTAATCAGCACAGTCAGTATCAGATTGGTATCGCCGATATGACCCTGAATTTTCCTCAGTATCGCATCAATAAGGAAATCAGTGGTATCGATCATCACTAGTTTGCATCAGCTCATCAAAAGTAGAGGAAATAACATCAACATACCTGCTTGAAGTTATTGGTTATGTAACGGGCTGACTAGCGGGTTACTCCCCCACAGCTGTGTGGGGAACCCAGGTGAGATTTAATGTTTGCCAGAGCTCAGAGCGTTCTCTCCTTACTGCCGGGTGAAGCAGGTACGAGCTTCGCAGCTCGTACCTGCTGACATTGATGTGTAGATTCTTTGTATTGGCTTTCTTTTTGTAATCTCAGGATAGGCATTGAGTGACAGCCAGCTGGTGGTTGGCGGTTGTGTGTCAAAGACTGCAGATGAGAGCGATTAGACACAACTTTAGGGTGTCATGAGAGGTTGTGTGCAGCCGAGGAACAAATTGTTTGCTGAACTGTTTTTCAGTCTATTGAGCGCTTTTGTTGAATTATCAGTGGCTAATATGCTGTTTTTCATTTTAGTTTGCCACTGTTGCCTTGTTTTTCTTGTTTTCTGGTAACTTTTGGTCTTTTGCTTGATTTAGAGATTGAGTTTGGTTGAGCTTTACCTTCATCTTCACTCAATTAAAGCTTGGTTTTGGTGTAGTTACAATTGTTCATTTTTTTCCTTAGATAGTCTGTTTTTCTACTGCTGGTCTGTATAGAGGGTTGTGTGGCAACTCCAGGCTGGTAGCCAAGTTCTCCTTGTGTGTTTGCTGTGCAAGTCTATTTATTATTAGATGTGTTGTGTGAAACCCCCTTTATTTTTGAGGAGAATTTTGACTTATCTTGTTTGTTATTTCATGAGCCTCCCACAGCGTGACTACCAGATTGTTCTTGCTTTTTTTGTTGCAGGTTTTCTATTTATTAAATAGAGTAACTTAAGTATTTTTATTAACTTTCTGAAAATAAAATAAAGTGTTTGTATTTTTCCATATCACATGCCTTTGTATTCATTTGTGGCCTTACCTGTGTGTTTTTCTTTAAGGGGAACCTTCTGTTTAAAGGGTCAAAAATAGTGTGAACTTTGAGATTTCTTTGGGTGAAAGTCCCAAGGTGGCATTGTTTGTTTATATCCCGTCAGAAAATAATTAACAGACCTAACTTGGTTCCTGTTAGTTATTACGCGAACTTGGTGAAATGTTGCTTATTTCAAGGGGTTCATATACAACTGAGACATTTAACTGCTGTCATTAAACCTTCACTCTTCAAATCCAGGTCTATTAAAGCCAGAGGACTTTCTCTAACAATACCTAATTCTGCAGTGAAACCGGACAAACGTTGCAAATGTTTGTGTCTCATGACTACAATAAGAACTCCCTCCAAAGCAGACTTTAACTTCTTTGACTTATTAGACTTTTTTTTTTTTTTGCTTTGCTACTTTGTGGCTTACCACATTTGTAAATTATTGTTTTCCCCCCTAAAGCAAGATCTTACAGGACGGAGGCAGCATGTTTTTTTGGCCCTGTGAATCGTCTGGATTTCCATCTCATTTGAGATTAGCTGAGAAGAGCTGTTTTGGATTAGCTGAGCTCCTCTCTCTCCCTCTGACACTGGCAGATAAGAGAGCCTGCAGTCACTGAAACACACTAGTCGAGCAAAATGCCCTTTTTCTACACGGTTAAGACTGCTCGGCTCCTCTCTTGTTGCCCAATGTGAACTCTTTGTGAAAAGGATTATTGCAACAGACTGGAGAGCTGTTATCATGCTGTCAAGTGAATGGTGGCTGTTTTGAGTATTACATAAGGGTTTGACCGATACACAAGTCTAGAATTGGTCTGATATTAATAACCTGACATTTTTTCATCTCTTTTCATACACCTCTGTCACACTGGAGGCAACAGTCCCACTTAATCAATGTGCTTCAATNAAGAGCTGTTTTGGATTAGCTGAGCTCCTCTCTCTCCCTCTGACACTGGCAGATAAGAGAGCCTGCAGTCACTGAAACACACTAGTCGAGCAAAATGCCCTTTTTCTACACGGTTAAGACTGCTCGGCTCCTCTCTTGTTGCCCAATGTGAACTCTTTGTGAAAAGGATTATTGCAACAGACTGGAGAGCTGTTATCATGCTGTCAAGTGAATGGTGGCTGTTTTGAGTATTACATAAGGGTTTGACCGATACACAAGTCTAGAATTGGTCTGATATTAATAACCTGACATTTTTTCATCTCTTTTCATACACCTCTGTCACACTGGAGGCAACAGTCCCACTTAATCAATGTGCTTCAATTATCATGTTGTCAGTGTGATCTACTCAGCAGTCTGTTAATCCTGCAGTGGTTTTACACTGATGGTGTCTTCAGGTACAGTCAGTCATTTTACTTAATAAAGTCACTGCAAGTCAAATGTTCCATGATATGACCCCAACACGATCTCAGTAGGTCTCTGTCTAACATTGATCTAGTTCTGCTCCAGATTTCTGTCTGTTAAAAGAAGTTTGGCTTTTCCTGTAACTCGCTAAATAATCAAAAAAAAATCAGACTCCTTTATGTTTATGGAAGCAACAAGTGATCTGAGTTCAAGGTGAAAAAGCTAATTTGAAAATGAGGTGGTTCTTAAATTTCAAAATATGGGTGTATAACTTGACTCAAAAATGAAATTATCAATTTATCTATTTTAAATTTTTGAACTTCAAGAATGCCCATTCTCTTTGACTCAATTTTAATGAAAAGAAAAATGTCATTTGTCACCCATACACCCAGAGTGTACACCAAAGTTAAACAAGAGAATGGGAAAGCACGTCACCTGGATGGAGGTCAAAGGCTTCACAGCGTTTCTCAGCACTTTAGGGATTCACAGAGTTACAAACACATGCGGCAACACTTCTTGTCCCAGCAAGCAAAGAGGCAGAGCAATTACTCACACTTGTACTTATACACACACCTGGTGTGATTGCCCTCACCGCAGTGGCAAACCGGGCATAGTGCCCACAGTGGTCAGGAGGAAAAACAGCTCACCAACATTTGCTGTGGACTCAAGGACATGATTTATAACCTTACGATGCTGTTGTTCGTGTGCCAAAGATGACACAAAAACATGCAAACACTGCTGTGCAAGCTTCGGACTGCAGGAGGTGAGTTTGTAATGAGAATATGTTGGCAACTTGATATTTAGAGACTTCACTCTCATGCTAATCTGTCAGCATTGCCCTGAACTGTGTGTTCGATGATTAAGGGCGAAGTGTGCAGAAATTTTAGGTCAGTGTCGTTTCTCTGTTTACAAACATTACCCAAACTCGTCTCCCCCTCCGAGGCTCAGCGACAGCTGCTGCTCATGCTCACTGCCTCTGACTAACTAACAGCATGGCTATGAGTCATAGCTTTGTAAACTCACCATAGATGGTAAAAAAAAAACCAGCCCTGCCAGCACCTGCAGCATCGCATGGGATAAACTCAAGAGCTGTACTGCTGACTTCCTGCAGGTAAATGAGACATGCTGTGATATAGAACCATCCTTTCTCTGTGTTACAGCTGCTATTATAGCAGCTCAAGATAACTTCTACTGGCTATCATCAACACACAAAGTCACATGCACACTGGGCGCACTGTGATTGGCTGGTCACCACCCATAACAACTCCTGTTCTCCGCCCAGAAGCGTCCTGAGCCCAGCATAATACTAGCAAAATAGGCGAGGAGGGGGTCTAAAAGGGGGTGAGGCACACACAGACACTGTCACACAAGTGCAGAGGCCTAGATATGACGACTGAGCAGGGTATTTCCTGTAAAGACTACATTTTTAATTTTTTATGAAAGTTCTGCATACCCTACTTTTAAGACTGGCAATAAAGTTGGACTGTCAAGGGCAAAGGTTGAATTTTGACATTGGCAGGGACATAGCCGACACCAAAGTGCAAACCCTTAGTAGACTTGTGTGATATCTCATGTACTGAGTCTGATTGTGCATTAATGAAATTCATTCTCAGAGTAATAAAGATCAACAGCACCACAAACTACGCTCTCAAATATAAAACTTAACTGACGTCCTCAAATGAAGACTTAAGCTCATCCAGCTTGTTTTCTCTCCTCTCTCTCCGCCCCGGCTCTCAGAGTGCCACCCAGTATAAATCACTGATGGAGAATCTTTCCCAGTCAAACATAATTCTCTGAGGACTGACATGAAAGAGAGGCTCCCTGACTGGATTTCCAGTTTCCTCCTTAAATCAAACAGTGAAAGCAGCAGCTCTCAGTGACAGAGGGTTTTCTTCAGCAGCTTGTAAATGTCAGGAGCAAAAGCAGCTGTCAGTCATCGCCGCTGACACTTTAACAGCAATCAACTTTTTCCTGAGGCAATAATTAATGTATGAGGGCAGGGCAGCTGAGAGGACTGCAAACAAGCAAGAAAACGGTGTGTGTGTGTGTGTGTGTGTGTGTGTGTGAGTGTGTGTGTGAGTGTGTGAGTGAGTGAAAGAGAGTATGTGTGTAGAGCAGGTAAAGGTTGGTCTGGACAGTAAAGGCTTGTGATAGAAGAATTATCTGTGCAGCACAGAGTGTGTTCTGTCTGTTCCTCTGAAGGTGTCTGAGTTTCTTCCATAACTTCAAAGGTAGTGTGTGTGCGTGTGTGTAAGAGAGAGAGAGAGAGAAAGAGAGAGAGAGTGTTTGTGAGGGTGTGTGGAAACTCAATATTTCCTGAAGGAGTGAATTTGTCCTGGTATTGGATCAGTGTTGGACTGAGCTTGAACTGTCCCCATAACCATGGAAAGGATCAATAATCAAGAAAACGGAGGTTGCACTTGTTCCTGTTAAAGTGTTTGTCACTGACTCTAAGGCCCTGATTGGATAAGATCCCAGGTAACTAGTGCTAAATTGTGTGTACAAACTAAAAAGTAGCACACACTCATTATGGGCATGTTGCGTGTATCTACTAAGATAGTGTGCATGGCTGATAACAGGTGCAGACCACTCTATTTAAAGAGCATATTGTAGGTTATATTTCTTTTGGAAATATAACAAATGTAGAGGATGAAGTGGCTATTTTCAGTGTCGCTGTTCAAAAAGCTCTCTTTCCATCACCACGTCATTTGACGTCATCCAGGGGACGGCGTTCTCAGCCTCGGCTCTGATCCAATGTGTTTGATAGGAGATAGTGAGTGAGAGCGGGGATTTTGAGTTGTGTTTCTACAAGTTTTTTATTTGATTTCATCGTTCATTTAGATGGTTCAATGATGCATACTTTTTTCTGTTTTTTTTCTCTTTTTTTTTTTTAAAGAGATTTTTTGGGCTTTTCTGCCTTAAATTGGATAGAGGAGGACAGTGGATAGAGCAGGACAGGGGGAAAGAGTGGGGAATGATGTGCGGGAAACAGGCCACAGGCGGGAATCGAACCTGGGCCACCCGCTCAAGGGCAAGCCTCATGGTGCGCGGCCACTAGCCCATCTGCGTCCCTCAATGATGCATTCTGACGCTGGGTGCAAAAGTAGCGACTTAGCAGGACATCAAGTCGATCTTTTCCCCAAAAGGAGGAAAGAGTTAGCTTCCATGCTCGGGTTCGTTTTGTTTAGCTGAAGAAACGGGACTTTATGGCTACATTGGTTACAGGAAAAAAAAAGCGATCGTTTGTGGCGTCAGGGAGACTATGTTCCTGGTTTTATGATGGAGTTCAGGATCAGATACTGGAGCCAGGACCAGGTGAGATTTAGTTTAGTTTAGTTTATTTATTTTAAGGACAATGTGCAGTTACACTAAAAAGATGGCTGCACCAGATATAGCAAAATGCTACATTCCATCTGTAGTCCTTCACAAACAACATAAAAGACAACAATAAATACGACAATCAATACATTAAAACATTTCACCAAATACCTGTCTGACCCATCAGTGCTCACAAGTCTAGTGCTCTAAAAGCCAATCTTTAATGGACCTTGAGAAGCTGTAAAAATCAGCTGTGTTCTCTAAGGTGTCTGGAAGCCGGTTCCATTCTTTGATAGCTTTAAACGAAAACGCAGATTGGGCCAATGCAGATTTTCTTTTTGGTACATTGCAATTGCCACTTGATATGGATCTTAACACTTTGTCTGTTAGTTGAGAGTGTAACTGAATAAAAGCTTTCAAGGGAGGTGGAGCCACGTCATGAAGGATTTTATGAACCAGTCTAATATCAGAGTATCTGATCAGATTATCAAAACTTAATATATTGTGCTTCTCTAGTATTTTGCAATGGGCAAAGGTTGATGATGGAGGTGAAGCCCAGACAGCGACAGGTTCACTAACAGCAGCAGCCACAGCCTGGCTCCAGGTGCCAGATCTAAACAAGGATTTGTCAGAGACCGTCCCAAAAGAAACTTCATCTGAGCACTGTAAGTCTTAATTTATTTATTTTACGACCCTGGATTAGTGGCTATATGAATTTTAACAGGTAGTCTGTAGAATACACAATATCGCCAAAGCTGGTGCTGCGCCTCTTTTCTCACACTCACACTCTGAGACAGTTCAGATTTGGCGTCTTTACAAGTTACTCCCTTCCAACGGACTGGTTTGTGATCAGTATTGGACTCCATAGCCTGTAGCTAACGCCGGTCACTCACCAGGACTCGCTCTTCTCCTCTGGTCCTCCTCACTCCTCAGCTCCCTGCTCTCCTTTACCCATAATTCCTCCTAATCCTGCCCTGTTCCAGCTCTTCATCGTGTCTACAAGTCCCATCATTTTGATCCTGAGGACCCTCATACGTATAGGAAAACATATTTTCTTGCTCTTCATTAACAGTAGTGTCAGTCTGATCCATGTTCATGTTGATGTTAAACAGGAGTTTTCAGCAGTTTCTCCCCTGGATGACTTAACAGCCCAATGCCAGTTTTTAATGCAGAAGTTAAAAAAGTGAACTAAAACGTCTCCAACAAACTCTGTGGTTCACTAATTTCAAAAATTCCTTCAGAACATTATTTTTGAGCATCTCTCCTATGATCTTATTCGAAGTTGTGTTTAACCTGCAATATGCTTTTTAAATAAGGATTTAACATGTGCTACCATCTGTCTCCATGGAGAGTTTGAGAGAACAGAGTAGCTGTAAACAGAAAATAATGTTTGAAGCCATGGAGTTCAAGGAGGAGGAAATAAAACATAAAGACAGTCATCATATTCATACGTCTTTTATTGCTCCACATGATTCCTCATCCTATTGCTTTTATGTCGTTGTTTAACTCTATTTTGCTTACATGTGTTTTTTATCTTCTATCTATCCATCTGTTTGTACTGTAATGAGCATGAGCAGCAAGGAGTCACCAGAAAAGACACAGACACAACATGACTACAGCACTGATGTGATGATCAACATGTGCATCATTGACTCCTTTTGCTGAATTCTCGGTCAACACTTCAGCATCACAGCATCTGGACTGAAGTGATGATGTTCAAACACATGGTTGGATTGGTCCCCACACTTCACTGCAGTGTGAATGTGTGTGTGTGTGCATGTGTCAGTGTTCGCTCGTCTTTCAGTCTTTTTGGCGTTTTTCCGTCTTCTTTTTTTTTGCATTTATCATTCTCGCCCTTGACATGAGGCTAAATTGCCAACACCGCTTTGCAATTGGTACGTAATTGTATCCCAGCTCTGCCACTTTTCATCCTCAGCTCCGCTTGATCCTTTACCTGTGTCATTAGATGTGGAGAGCTCAGGGCACAATGGCCGGCTTTGGAAAGAGCACAGAGGAGTGTGTAATTACGCTCGGCTTTGATTACCTCTCGTTTGGAGCAGCCTGTTCAATAGCCATTACATGAGACACTCCTCTGGTCTCTGTTTAATAGCCCACTGGCCCGCTTTTCATTTGCACCCCAACCTGCTGCTGTTAAGCTCACAAAGGACTTCTACACAACACTGCACGGGTCTTTTCTCTGACCGGTGCAGATCGATCAACAGGGCCACACACACCGTTGACTGCCTTTTCAAACAGAACAACAGCCTACTGCCCTGCAGACATAATCTCCACCTCAGCACGGCTGAAACTTTGCATGTCCCTGCCAGCGCGGAGCTGTGCTGTGGAGCCATGAGATCAATGCCCCCGGATTAATTAGACCTGCAATAAACATTCAACCTACATGAAGGAGCTTTACCTGGGCCATAAAGGGACACCTTCAGCTGGAGAAAGTTTGTTTGCAGAGTTGTTTGATAAGAGTGTGTCCAGCGTGGCCTGCCTGTGGTGAGTAGGAGGAAGCCTCTCTGCACCAGCTGTGTGCTTAACCAGCACGTGGTGTTTGAGCTCTGGAGGTAACTCTAATCACATCAACAGTAAACACAAATAACATTGGTCTCTATGGGAGAGCATCAGACAGAGATATGAAGCTGAAGTCGGCACATTGAAAGGAGTGTTACACGACTTCTTAGGTCGAAACCAGAAGATGTTTGAGTGGTAATTGCAGGTTGAAAAAGCAAACGATGTTCAACCCTCCTATTATGTTCATTCGTTGGTAACAGCTATTATGCTCCCAGGTTGATTTGACCCAGTGTATGTTTATGTCTTCAAAGGATCCAAAAACAAAATCAAAATCCTAACAAGCATTTTTAATATTCAATGACTTACTGCATTACTAACTATTTTATACGTTTTTATTGCAATTATGTTCCTTATTTCTCACAGGTAAGGGTTTAAATAAAGGTTATTTACACGTTTTTTTTATGTTTCACCATTTTATAACTGTTGAAAGACCAAGAAATCAAACACAATTTTTTTTTTTTAAACATTGAAACTTATTTATAATATTTTGTATGTACATGCAGTTTCCAACCAGAAAAATTGATAATATATGAATCATTTGCGATATGAACAAAGGGTGTGTATGTGTGTGCGTGTGTCTGTCTGTGTCTGTGTGTCTGTCTGTGTGGTATTTTTGACACCCTTTGATGCCATATTTGCGCCAGGTCAAACATACAGTATCTTTGGGATATTGACGTGCAGGGGGTAGTTGCAAATATTTGAGATGGACTTTTTTTTCATATATATATATATTTGTTTATTGCACTAAATAAGCCAAGAAGAGAATGTTTCACTCCGAAAAAATACTCTTTACTATTTTTCCTAGATATTCTAAATCCAATCCGGGCCAGTTTGACCCATAACATAACAGGAGGGTTTAAAGGACAAGCGTATTCCAAAAGTAGTCACAAGAGCTAAAACTATCATCGAATGGTTTTCTGATTCTGAATCAACTTTTCTTCACTGTTTAGCCATCTGAGTTGGAGAGGGGGCTTTCTGTTTTCCCATAATTAAACATGGATATTCAGTAACAAAGCTATATTGTTGGACTAAATGTGTGCAGATTTTCAAACATCTACATATTTATATGTTGTTCAGATTTAAAAAGATCTAGAGAAAGAGGTTAGAGGAGCAGGGAGCCTTAAAGAGACAGTGGCTGAAGAAAGCATTTCAGACAGAAACTAAAGTAAGAGTTTAATAAAACACACGCAAGAGAAAATTAGGCTTTTTAGTTTAATCTTTATATCATGTAAAAGCACTGCAGGGCTTCCAGAGGGACAGAATAAAAACTACAAGAAGCTAAATTCCCCCTCTTAAAAAAACACAATTAAAAGAATATTTCAGGATAGTTTTCCAGTTTTGAACAGGGATGGAGCAGTTCACAAAATCTATAGTTTAGATCTTATAACGGTTGTGGTCATGACTTTTGACATTGTACACTGTTGTTGTTCTTAACACCCCAGTATATCATTAATACCAAAAAAAATTAACCATTAACACTTTTTTTAATAATCAATTATAATGTGTCGTCAAGTAAAACTTGGAAGAATGAGACAGTTATTTGATTCATCATTACAGCTGAGTGACGCATGGTTCCAGGATGTCAACTCCTTAGAAAAGAAAGTTGCTTTTGTGCATCCCAGAAGTGAGTGAATGTTAAATAAATGTATTGCCAAATTTGCATGATAATCCATTTGTATGTAATCATCATGGACACTGTAAAAGAGAGGAATAACATTGTAACAGAGAGACAGGGGGCGTGTAGAAAACACTGTAAAAGTGTTGGGAACAGTAAATGTATCTTTTTCTGTCCATTCATGTTTTGTTTTATGTTCAATTATCAACCCCCCTTCTTTATCTGGGCTTGGGAAAAAAACAGCAAAAGTGACCCAAAAGAGACAAACACATGCGTGAATCATTTGCATGCAGTCGCTTGTTCTGGCTGCAGCTGAGGGACTGCTGGAATCGAGGAGGACTTGTCCACCTCTGAGTGTTATGGAAAAAGGAGGGGCCCACGGCAGTACCCACTGCTCATTAAGGAGAGTAAGATCAAAACACGTTTCCCCTGAATATGTTTTCGACTCTCCACACTCTGGAAAAGTTCACTTGATTTGTCTAGTGAGGTCTGAAAAGTCCAAATTTTAACGACAAAGCTCAGTTGTCAACATCCACCACTTTCTAACCACTGTCATGATCACTCTCACTGAATCCAAAGTGCTTCCATACGGCAGAACAACACGATGCCACAGGTACATCCTCCAACGACACACATACCCCAAACTGAGTCAGGTAAACCAAACAGTTCAGATTTTTCCCATCCTTAGTTTAAAGTACTAAATACTTTCATCAATTCAAATTAATCTGAATTTATCTTGGTTTAAAGGTACAGTATGCAGCATTTTCATTGAAATCAAAAATTTAGTTTTTACAGGAATAATCCTGCTCAGTCGTCATCTCTGGGCCTTTGTACTTGTGTGTCAGTGTCTGTGTGTGTCTCACCCCCTTATAGACCCCCTCCTTGACTGTTTTGTTAATGTTACGCTGGGCTCAGGACGCTTCTGGGAGGAGAACAGGAGTTTTTATGGGTGATGATCAGCCAATCATGGCGCGCCTATATGCATGTGACTTTGTGTGTTGCGGATAGAGTGGGAGAAAATAGCAGCTGTAAAACTGAGAAGGTATGATTCTATATCCACAGTGTATCTCATTTACCTGCAGGAAGTCAGGTGTACGGCTCTTGAGTTTCTCTCACGCGATGCTGCAGGTTCTGGCAGGGCTGTTTTTACCATCTATGGTGTGTTTATGATGCGACAACTGTTAGCCATTGTTACGTTTCGGCAAGACTTGAATGTAAATGACAGTGATTGAAGTCAAGGAAAGTAATAAAAGAAAAAACACACCTCAAATAAACAAACATGAAATGGCTGCTGGGTTCTAAAAGATGGAATGGAGGTTTTAAACTCCTCCTCCATCCACTGATTCTACCAAAAATGAGAGACAAACTAAATAAATGGCCTGCTGATATTTTAAATTCTCAAGAACCAAAAACTCTAAACCCTAAATCTCAACACCCTCCTTCCCCTACAACACACACACAAAGCTTCTCAAAAATCACACACTCACATACACAGAGCAGCCAACTGAAGGTGTCGGCAGTCTGTGTGTCACACACCAAGTAAAGGAAAGAAACCCCTTTTAAAAGGTCGCCTGGCAGGTGAGCACAGGCTGGGTGTGACTAGGACAGGTGTTCTGAATGATGGGCTCGTTAGGAGCCCTGGGAGTCCAAGCAAACCTACAGCCTACCAGGCTCCATCTGTAACAGCCATACTATTAGCTACAGTCAGGGGCAGTGAGCATGTGCAGTAGCTGACACTGAGCCACGGGGGAGGAGACGAGTTTGGATGCTGTTTGTAAACAGAGAAGTGAAACCTATCAAAAATATCTGCATACTTAACCTTTAATAACAAAGAAAAGGAAAACATATCTCATAGTTACTGAAGTGAGTGACGTGTGTGCTCCTCCTGGATTATTTGACCATAACAGCACTGATAAGTAGCCATTAAACAAGATGTGATTTCCTCAGTTTGACATGATCCATAATTTCTGGAACAATGCTTCAGTATCTCCTCTGTCTGAGTCCAGGTGTGTGAAGCAGGTTCGATTATCCATTCACAGATTTTCAAACTGTCACACAAAAAGGCAAAGTGTTGCACCACCACAGGCTGCAGGGAGGAAGGAGGATTTTCCAGTCCTGCTGAACTTGTGACTGTTATTCCTCCGTTATCTCCCACTCTGGTTGTGACTGTGCAAAAGTCTGGCTGCAGGCTGTCTGTGAGCTGCATTTTCTTTTCTTTTTTCTTTTTTTTTTTTCCTTTTAAGGGTTTGTTTTTCTTTAGCTCTGGAAAAAAATGAGACAGGAAGATCGGGCATAAAAATAATCAGAGTTTCAGGCTATACAGTTACGTTTAGCATTTTAGATTTGTCGTGACAGTCATACTGTACACATTGTTCGGATAAACTGATGACTATATAATTAATTGAGCCATTTTCTTTTTCATATTAAATTTTCTTGTACTTCTCAATGAAATGAACAACTGTAGAATATTTTTCTCATATACTTTCTGAAAATCAAGCCAAGTATCTGTGTTCAGAATCATACGGGTCAAAAGCTTACTGTGATGTATGTGATGGTTTATGCAGCAGCTGTTTAGTATTGGACCGTGTGTGTGTGTGTGTGTGGGCTCAGTGGCAGAGTCAGAGTTTACACTGCTGAGCCGTGTGTCTGTAGTGACACCAGAGAAAAGTCTGCGGCTCGGCTGTTGCCGCACATCTGAGCTGACAGCTGTGGACTCAGTCTCCTGCAGGCTCTTACTGATGTCAGCGGCTTAGAAGAAATCTGACTTCATACTCGCTGAATACCAGTGGCACCAGAATCCTGAATGTACTTTATGTACACTCTCTGTGCCTTAACTACAGATGAGTGCTGCAGAGTGGATGATGCAATGTGACTGGAGGTTTTCAAATTGCATTACAGATGACACGTGGAAGTTTGCAGCCACAGCAGCTCCAGCAGAACTTATTGAGACGACAATCTGAAAAAGTTTACAGGTGGGACTAAAGTTACACAAACAATCAAGTCACCAATCCAGTGGTATTTACATGCACAGTTGTGATCATAAGTTTACATACCCCAACAGAATTTATGATTTCTTGGCCTTTTTACAGAGACTATGAATGACAACACAAAAACTTTTCTTTTGCTCATGGTTAGTAGTAAGGGGAAGCCATTTAGTTTCAAACAGCTGTGTTTACTCTTTTCGAATCATAACGACAACAGAAACTTCCAAAATGACCATGATCAAAAGTTTACATACCCCAGTTCTTAAAACCTCTTGTTTCCCTTTAATATCAATAACAGCTTGAAGTCTTTCGTGGTCATTGTGTATGAGGGTCTTTATTTTCTCAGATGGTAAATCGGCCCATTCTTCTTGGCAAAAAGCCTCCTATAAAGTCTTGAGCTGTTTTGCTTGAATTGCAGGTTTGAGATCTCCCCCCAGAGTGTTTCAATGATATGAGGTCAAGAGACTGAGATGGTCACTCCAGAACCTTCGCTTTATTCTGCTGTAGTTTTTAAAAAATAAAGTTTCACAGGTCTGAGAGGCAGGAATGTCATGTTCACATATGTGGACAGAGGTTTTAAAAGGAACCCCGACTGTAAGGACAAATAGGCATGAATATGCTTAAATCTTTGCCTCAAACTAGAATTTGTTGTTATAAGACATAAGGAATTGGGTTTTCTTTAAAAAAAAAAAATACAGTTTAAAACACAGTTTCTAGTCTTCGGGCGCAGCCATTGTTTTACTGCCGCAATGCATTCTCCCAACTACTACATCTAACCAACGAACCACGGCTCGTAGACCTAAACCGGCAAATGAGTGATGATCAGCGGCATTCAGTGATCCAAAGTCCTCCCTTTTTTTGTATTATTACGGTGTACACCGACGAAAACCCACGTGAAAAGTCAGGTTTCCTTTGTAGGAGACTGATGTTAGTCTGCACAGCTTCCCAAAAGACAAGTGCTGGGTTCAAGCAACCAACTGGCTATCAGCTGCTGCGGGTGTCGAAAGAAGCTCCAGACACAGATACTCAGTTTATGCTTTTGCAAAAGAGAAGTCTGATCAGATGTGCATCCAGCACCCTGACTCCTATCAGCTTCGAAGACTTTCCCGTTGTTCAGCTCTTTTATTCACAGTGAAATCATCATCTGGGCGTGATCGTATAGTCATCAGTCATGTAAAAATCCGCAGTTCACAGGCAGATCATATTTGAATGGACATCATGTAACCACATTGTGTAAACATCTGATACCTTCTTTCTGCATGAGCAGCCTGTCCTTTGACGTCAGAATGATAACATAGATTACAAGCATGGCAGTACAGCATTTCTCCAACACAAGAAAAGGAGGAAGTTGTGGGAAATCACTTGTGGGCGTAAACAACCTCCGATGGACCCGTGGCTATGTTCTGGCCACTTCTCCCCAGAAGCATTTGCTGCATTTAGCCGGCCGTACGACTACTTTCTCGACTGTCCACACCCAGTAATATTTGCCTCTGATTTCGGTTTACGACACGGCTGATAAAAGGTTGTGTTTGGGTGTTTTGAAGGAGTCCTTTGGTGACTTCAGGCGAGGTCCTGAATATACTAGGACATACTGATCCAGCCCGGTGCAACCATATGACGTCACTACCCAGACGTTATTGCGGCGCAAACAACAATGGCGGCCTACAGGTGAAAACATTTTTTCAAATTTTATACAAACTAAGATTTTTTGAGAGATTATATCATCGTTCTTATGTAGCTGGTAAAAACACAGATCATTTAGGAAAATGACGTTCTGGCAGCCAGGGTACCTTTTAAGAGGACAGCATGATATCCAGTGCCAAAGGAATGAAAAAAAAAATCATGATTTAAGATAATAATGTGGTAATATAAACAAACTTGTATAAAAAAGTACTACTAAATAATAATTATGTTTAAAAATGTGTTTTTCTGGGAACTTTGAACTATAACTCAGGCAATCATACTATCAGGCTCATGACACGAAAAAGACAAAAAAAGTCACAATCTTACTGGAATGAAGGCACAAGAAATTCAATCATTATTAGTCTCATCCTTTTCACATTATGAATTTGATGCAAAATAAAAACAGGTCTGCTTGTGCTGCCTTTGTAAACACTGTTTATATTACATTTAACTTCACAAGAT
Source organism: Thalassoma bifasciatum (assembly GCA_008086565.1). Lineage (NCBI taxonomy): Eukaryota > Metazoa > Chordata > Actinopteri > Labriformes > Labridae > Thalassoma > Thalassoma bifasciatum. Next base: position 708 of record RPOG01000978.1, on the reverse strand, counting down.
GATCAACAACACTTGTTTTAGAGCAGGAGGCTGGCTGACCTTTGATATTGTCCTGTGTGATGTCTGTGTGTGTGTGTGTGTGTGGACCAGTCATAGCCCATAGTTAAGATTTCTTTTCAGTAAATTACACCATAATTTCCTTGACGTAATGACTTTTTTTTTTCCGCATATTCAGATTTTTTTTTTTTTTAAATGCAGCCCTAATCCTCTGATGCTCAATTAAAAAGCAAAGACAGACAAAGAAATCTGTAAAGCACTTGAAACTAGGGTGACTGATTCAGAAACTTGTATTGCGACGTTTACATCCGGTTAAACTCTCTGAAGTCTTTATTTCTCAAACTTCAGCGACCTCTGTCAGACGTCAGCTTTGCCGCCACCTCGTTTTCTCTGTGTCGGCTGTGATAAAGACTTGTCACCACAGCAACACGGAGCTTATTCACAGGAAGAGAAATGTTAACCAGTGACCTAACTGAAGCGAGCGCGCGTGTGTTTGTGAGTGTGTGTGTGTGGTGTGAATATTCCAGTGGGGTTGGAAGTGGGGGTTAACAGAGTCAGTTAATTACAGAATGCAAATGATGTTGTCAGAACAGCCATTCAGAAAGTCTCTTCTTCCTGCTCGCCTGTGGAGGCTGATTTAATATCATCCCTCTCACACTCCTGTAAGAAGCCCATCTGCATGAAACACAGAGTAATCGCTCAGCGAGGAGC